>CM065748.1:40282256-40289756 GCA_033310375.1 Conus canariensis
CTATCTTTGAATTCAGACATAAAAACGGTTTCGTTTCCGACTCGCTGGCTCAACCACACTATTCCAAACCCATTCTCTGTTAGCACTTTCTTAATCTTAGAGGCCTAGTTAACATTTCCTAACTCACATTGTTGCAGCATCATGTCATAGGCTTGCCTGCTCAGTCTAGCTACTGGTAATCGTATTACTTTACACCAGTATCTAAAACACTTTACAATACATCTGATGTACAAAGGGTACCTTCCTGTTTCACCGTAAGCTGTTTTATTGGACGAATGAATCGGAATATTCAGAAACCGTTTGATCGCATAAGTGTGCACTCTTTCTATTTTTAGATTATTTTCAAGTCCCAATATTTCAGCACCATATGTAAGAATCGGTTCAATCTGGGTATCAAATAGCTTCCAAAATATGTGTGGATCAGTAGTATTTAATTTCCTTAATGTTATCAAACTTTCTATCACTCCTTTTTTGCCTTTTCTACTTGTTTCACACCAAGCTAAATTCCAACTTAATTTTGTTGTAAAAAACATACCTAGGTATTTGTACGAATTGGTGACTTTAACCTCAGAATTACCAAACCACCAAACTGCATTCCTAGCTAAATATCCACCTTTACGAAACACAATAATGTTGGTTTTTATCAAGGTTTACTGTCAACTGTAGTTTATCAGCTCCCTGTTTCAAAGCATTCAATTGGTTTTGCAATCCTATTGCTGTACTAGACAACAGAATTACACCATCAGCAAACAGCATCATAAAAATATCCACAGAACCTGGAATAATCTGAATACCATGTTTACCATTTCTTGAGAGTTCTATAGCAAGCTTATTTGAATAAAGAGAAAACAACTGTGGCCTTAAAAGGCAGCCTTGCTTGACTCCACGTGTAATTGAAAAAATCAGAATAAACGCATTTTTCACGCACACATGCCAAGACAGAGTCGTACATTCCACGAAATTTTTTTCTTGAAATTCATCTGCCAAAATATTGCCATAGCATACGTCAGCAAAATCTGCTCTCCACACAAAGTTTTGAATAATGCGGTTGCATCTGTTTGGCACATTGTTTTCTTGATCACATAAACAGTTTAAGTTCAATTTGACAGGCATATGATCCGGCTCAATCCGTTCACATACTCTCAGCTCGCAAACTTCGCACATAAAGGCGAACAATTCACAAGACATCCAAAAGTAATCCACTGTCTGACACATACGTGTAGCGACCACTTAGGTCGCCATAACACATACCATTTAGAATACATAAATCCAAAGCAGTGCACATATTTAACAACAATTTGCCATTATTGCTCAATGGTTTGTCTTCAAAGCATCTGTGAACACTGGGTGGGTGACTGGACAGCCTACCATTCAAAACTTCACTATGGCAGTTTTCCTGACTTCACTATCGCAGTTTTCCTGACTTCACTATCGCAGTTTTCCTGACATCACTATCGCAGTTTTCCTGACTTCACTATCGCATCGCAGTTTTCCTGACTTCACTATCGCAGTTTTCCTGACTTCACTATCGCTGTTTTCCTGACATCACTATCGCAGTTTTCCTGACTTCGCTATCGCAGTTTTCCTGACTTCACTATCGCAGTTTTCCTGACAATGATGAGACAGATTTGAAGACCTACTATTCAGATCCCCCCACAATAAGACATACATATCACCATGAGCCAACAAGCAGTCAGTGACATATTCTTCCAGTAACGCAATAAATAAGCATGATATGGGGACCCCTCAGGGGGAACACAACAAATGCACACAGAACATCTTTAACAGAACCAAACAATGACTTGCAAAGGATAAATGCACCAAAAACATTTGACTTAATGTCAACCTGTTCAACACATGATATAAATTCATTTTTAATGAAACATATTAGACCACCTGATCATCTCCCCTGAGTAGTGAATTTTACAGCAGAAACACACAAACTTGTATAGCCGGAAAAGACGGTTGAAGAAAATTCACCTACAAAAGTTTCAACAAGACATGTAGAATCGAACGAACTGACAAATGAGATGAAGTCCATATCAGACAATTTAGAAATAATTCCATTTTAATGACTATATAAGAAAGAAAATGACTTTGTTTTAGCACAAACATTATTATACACATTATCATCAAAAGCTCGGTCTGTTTTGTTTGTTTTTTTATTTCTACAACAGCTGGGTCATGCTCTCGCTCACACGTCTTTTTCTCCCTATGCTGAGCCGCACAAACTGTCCCCTCCACTCTCCACACAGTTCACCATACAAACTGTCCCCTCCACTCTCCACACAGCTCACCGCACAAACTGTCCCCTCCACTCTCCACACAGCTCACCGCACAAACTGTCCCCTCCACTCTCCACACAGTTCACCATACAAACTGTCCCCTCCACTCACCACACAGTTCACCACACAAACTGTCCCCTCCACTCACCACACAGTTCACCGCACAAACTGTCCCCTCCACTCTCCACACAGTTCACCATACAAACTGTCCCCTCCACTCTCCACACAGTTCACCATACAAACTGTCCCCTCCACTCTCCACACAGTTCACCGCACAAACTGTCCCCTCCACTCTCCACACAGTTCACCATACAAACTGTCCCCTCCACTCACCACACAGTTCACCACACAAACTGTCCCCTCCACTCACCACACAGCTCACTGCACAAACTGTCCCCTCCACTCTCCACACAGTTCACCGCACAAACTGTCCCCTCCACTCTCCACACAGTTCACCATACAAACTGTCCCCTCCACTCTCCACACAGTTCACCGTACAAACTGTCCCCTCCACTCTCCACAGTTCATCGCACAAACTGTCCCCTCCACTCTCCACACAGTTCACCGCACAAACTGTCCCCTCCACTCTCCACACAGTTCACCATATAAACTGTCCCCTCCACTCTCCACACAGTTCACCATACAAACTGTCCCCTCCACTCTCCACACAGTTCACCATACAAACTGTCCTCTCCACTCTCCACACAGTTCACCATACAAACTGTCCCCTCCACTCTCCACACAGTTCACCATACAAACTGTCCCCTCCACTCTCCACACAGTTCACCATACAAACTGTCCCCTCCACTCTCCACACAGTTCACCATACAAACTGTCCCCTCCACTCTCCACACAGTTCACGGACACATCTACAAAATCACGTGCACTGGCACTGTCAGTTACACTGGTCGCCAGCGATGACACCGGTGTACGGGTTTCCTGTGAGTCCCCACAAAAAACTACCTCACGTACAGGTGAATAAAGGGACCGGCTGACACCCTATCTCATCTTTATCAGTCTGTCTTCACCATCCACGGTATACTTTTCCCGTTGATCAACAGATGGTTGAAGACCATTGTGGCTCTCTTGCCGTCCTGCCTGGCTCGTTTGAGATGTGGAGACAGTCTCTTTCTGAGGTCTCTCACACGTTGGGGGAAGTCTTCCCCTATAAACACACTGGACCCTTGAAGCTTCCGTTTACTTTGCAGAATTCTCACTTTCTGTTTGTAGAAAACACAGAGGACAATGCTAGGAGAGTCATGTCTTGTTCAGCCGGTGCGCCCTATTGAGTGACATCAGAAAATGAAAAAGAAACATACATAGGGATCACTGAAAACCACTTCAAAACCAGATATGCAAACCACAACCAGTCATTCAACAAAGAAAAATACAAAAACCAAACTGAATTGAGCAAATATATTTGGAAACTTAAAGACGCAAAAATAAACTATAACATATCCTGGAAAATCATAAAAAGGGCATCACCATACAGCAATATTTCAAAAAGATGCAACCTATGCCTAACAACGATTTCCAAACAACATTAAAAAACCAAATAAAACAAGTACAAAATGACAAAAAAATATTTGTGAAGGCAGATAAAACTAGCAATTACTACAAAATGGAACCAAAGGAATACTCTCAACTTCTTGACAAAAACATCCAGAAAAACTACAAAAAAGCCGACAAAAATATACATGACAGTATCCGCACTAAAGAAAAAGAACTTGCACAGCGCACAGACCTAAGTGACAGGATAGAAGCGACAGCAACAAAAAAAGCTTTCATAACACTCAAAGACCACAAGCCCAACTTTCATAACAATCCAACATGTAGACTCATAAATCCATCCAAATCTGAACTCGGCAAAATAAGCAAGAAAATTCTGGAAAAAATAATAAAGAACGTAAAATCAAACTCTGAATACAACCTCTGGAAGAACACATATGAAGTTATCCAATGGTTCAAAAAACTCAATAAACAAAATAATACAGTATTCATCACATTTGACATAGTAGACTTTTACCCATCTATAGATGAGGAACTACTCAACAAAGCACTGAAGTTTGCCAGTAACCACACAGACATAACAGGGTCAGAAATGGAAATCATTCTCCACACCAAGAAAACATAATAATAATGAATACTTATATAGCGCCTATTCTCGGCTAGAGACCAAGCTCTAAGCGCTTTACAATCCACACTCGTTTACACAACGGGCTGCCTACCTGGTAGTGCCGACTGAAGAGCTGCCAGCTGACGCTTCATTCAGTCGTTTCCCGTGTCATCCAGTCAATGTCGTCCAATATCGTTCACTCAATCTCCTTACTTCCTTCATTCTTTCCATTTCTCATGCAGGGTGCATGCTATGTGTAACGTGTCATCCATACCAACGGCCAAACTGGCCTTCTCTTCCGAAAGTTGGTGATGGGATTTTACGTGTGTGCAAGATGTTATGCGTGCGTTCACACACGGAACCTCGGTTTATAGTCTCATTCGAAGGACTGTATGGGAAATGGAGTCAGAACCAATGTTAACTCCGAGGGAAAAATCCCCCTGTACCGAAACGGCCCGGCGGAGATTCGAACCTGCGACCCCAGGATCACAAGTCCGGCGCTCTACCAACTGAGCTATTCCGGCCCCCTTTTGCAGAGCAAAAATGAAACCTGGATCAAGAAAACGAACAGAAACTCAACATTTGACGTAACCATGGGATCATATGATGGTGCAGAAACATGTGAACTGGTCGGGCTATTCATGCTATCCAGCATCAAGAAAAAACTCGGAAAGCAAGTCGGACTATACAGAGATGATGGCCTTGCTGCACAAACCAACAACCCAAGAGCCATTGAAAATAAGAAAAAAGAACTACGCAAAATCTTCCAAAATCACAACTTAAAAATTACCATTGAAGCAAACAAAAAGGTAGTGAACTACTTAGACATAACACTGGATCTCAATAATCACATATATAAACCATACAAGAAACCCAACGACACACCTCTTTATGTACACATCAAAAGTAACCATCCACCATCTGTATTAAAGACCATACCCCACGGCATAAACAAGAGACTATCAAGCCTGTCGTGCAGTGAGAGAGTGTTCAACAATGCAGCAGTAGAATACCAGGAGGCACTACAAAGAAGTGGATACAATTACAAACTACAATACAACCCAGATAACAACACAAATAAAAACAAGAAAAATAGAAAAAAGAAAAATCATATGGTACAACCCCCCATACGACGGGAAACTCAAAACAAACATAGGGAAAGAATTCTTCAAAATCTTAACAACTTCATTTCCAAAAGAACACAAACTGTCCAAAATATTTAACAAAAACACTGTCAAACTATCGTACTCATGTATGCCCAACCTCAAAAACCTAATTGATGCATCCAACAAAATGAAAACCAACACAGCAAAGAAGGATGAAGAAAGGAAATCTTGCAATTGCACCAAAAAAAGAGCAGTGTCCACTAAGCAGTAAATGTCTTCACAACAATATAGTATACCAGGCTACCGTGACATCAGAAAATGAAAAAGAAACATACATAGGGATCACTGAAAACCACTTCAAAACCAGATATGCAAACCACAAACAGTCATTCAACAAAGAAAAATACAAAAACCAACTGAATTGAGCAAATATATTTGGAAACTTAAAGACGCAAAAATAAACTATAACATATCCTGGAAAATCATAAAAAGGGCATCACCATACAGCAATATTTCAAAAAGATGCAACATATGCCTAACTGAAAAATGGCTAATACTATGTAAACCACACTTAGCAACTCTTAATACTAAAACAGAAATAGTAAACAACTGCAGGCACAAATGGAAATCGTTGCTAGTGAACACGCCCCGCACAACAACCTGAAACCCCCCAAAAAACACGTGCAACCAACACGCACGTAAAAACAGCTGCAACCGGGCCCCACACGGTATATAACACCGGCGGTGGGCAACCCAAACCCCATCCTGACGATAGCCAAGCGCTAGAAACAAATTTGTAGATAATTTTAATATTCCTCTTAACACTTGTTTTATATATATATATATATATATATATATATATATATATATAATGTTTCTTTATTCATAGCTTAGCTTACTATTGCTATCTTTTTTTCTTTCTTTTATCAGCCTTATATATACTTTTTTTCTTTAAATAGGTTGTAGTGTGTCATCTTTGTTTCTGTTCCCACACTATCCCTAACAATTTTTTTCTTTGGGGCCTATTTCTTGAAGTCTTTGCTACTGTCACGTTCATACGGCCTTGATAGTGTTATGATACTATTTTTATTCTGTGTTGTTTTGATTTAGTTTTAGAACACGGAAGTGCGACGTAATCGGCACACGTTTTTTAAGTTACGTCATCGCGATTGCGTCATCGTCCACGACTTATTCTAGCACGATAACAAGATGGCAAGGCGACAAATTGAAAATAAAGATTTTCGATTGGTTAAAAACATATTGTATTGCGTTCACTTGGAGATCTAAATTGTCGTTGGTCAACGTCACAGGGATATCGACTGTCGGACCTAGTGGTTGACTGTAGGGAGTTTCTGAGTTAAGTATCGATCTGGTAGAATAGTTATCAATCCTATCCATGTGCAGGATAATCGAGGATACTGGGCGATGGCTGCTATCATTCGTATTGTGTTGTTTACAGGATTCCTGGGCGCAGAGGCCTGGAGCTGCCTGCCTGAACCTGGCGTACCATTCTTAACTAACATCGTTACTGTTTTCTTTCAGGTTACGAATCGGGTGTGAATGAAGCCACATTAGGGAGATAGTGGTGATGTAAGTGCGTGTGTGCATGAGCAATTGTATTTTATGTGATCGACCAGGCTTGGTCATTAAAAAAGAGATATTGATTTTTTTGTTACAGACTCCACCTATGTTGGGATGTTAATCCTTCAATCCCATTCAGCCCACCATTTGTACATCAAGAATTCTTCAAAACTCATCGAGAAAACATCGTCTCCATCATCATCGAACAAGTAACAAGATCGTACGGTAGAGCCGTAAGCCGCGGACAACATTGTGTTTTATGCCGATATATTTTGTTTACTAATTATATCGGTGCTTCAGAAGAAACGAAGGGGACGGACAACATTGTGTTTTGTGCCGATATATTTTGTTTAGTAATCATATCAGTGCTTCAGAAGAAGACAAAGAGGACAAGTAATATTTGTGTTTCATG
>CM065748.1:40294756-40322256 GCA_033310375.1 Conus canariensis
AAAGCGAGAGGACTGCAGGCGGAAATCTAAACAAATCTTAAATAAATGTTAGCGAACCGCCCAGAGAACGTGGACAAACGAGTTGTGACTCGTTTGTCCACGTTCTCTGGGCGGTTCGCTAACATTTATTTAAGCTCTGTACAGTAAATATAACTTAATGATGTTGCACCAGTCTCGAAGCGTCCAAACACACACAGCGTCTGGCAGTGCGGTGGCTGACTGGTTAGGGCCTAGCCGGGGTCAAAAGGCAAAGCGTTGAGCGAACTAAATGCAGTGGCTCTGAGTGTGCCGGCGCCGCCGTGGCAGGGGGCCAGGAAGACACACAGGTCTGACTCGCTTATAGTCCCCATCCGATGGACTGGACGTTCAGTTCGATTTGTCATTCAAACTGGGAAAGAAAGGGCGAGAAATCAGGGCTCAAACCCACGCACTTCTCACACGTTGGATTGGCAGGCGAACGTCTTAACCACTCTGCCACCTTTCTTTCTCTTTCACATAGTTTCAGCTACTTTTACCCTCTACGTATCGAAGCGTAGCCGAACACGGGCAAACGGTTTCGAGTTCCTAACCAATTTTAAATCGCGCTCTTTCAATTTCTATTGATTTCCGAATAGAACTACATCTACGCTATGCTTGGATATAATTATTGCTGAGTGTGCGATTGTGTTTTTATCACTTTCGTCAATACTTTCCACAACTCTCCCCTCTATGTATGACATCAGAGTCCCTTTAACTCTTTTAGAATCGCCCTCTTTCAATTCCTGTTAACTCCCGAACAGAATTTCTACCATACGTAAATGCTGTAACATTTCTACCTGTTCTGGACATAACTTTGACTGTGTGATCGTGTTCACATAACTTTTGGCATAACCTCTCCTAACCCTACCCACTACGTGTCAAAACAGGTTCGGTCATATTGGTCTGATCTGGAATTCAATCCTTTTCTTATCACTCTCATTCATTTTCTACTCATTTCCGAAAAAAAAAGGTTTCAGGATTTCAACTGCACAGTAATAATGCAACATTTCCAGTATTTCAGGAACTATTCACATAGCGTCAGCGTGTTCGCACAACTTTTTACATGCCTTCAGTTACCCATACCCTCCATGTATTGAAGCGAAGTTGGACGCAGGCAACCAATTCGAATTCGTATCCATTTTAGAATCGCTCTCTTTCAGTTTCCATTGAATTTCCAACAAAATTTCCGCCATTTAAAAAAATGCTGCAACATATCCACTATGCTTTCTTGGATATATCATAGTTCATGCAGTCACGTTCGCATAACTTTTTAACAAAACTTCCCCTAACCCTACTCTCTGTATGTCAAAACGTCGAAAGTCATTTTGGGTTGATCTGCAATTTGAGCAAATTCTTGGTACTTTCATTCATTTCGCATCTATTTCCGAACAAGATTTCAACCACAACCACCTCCACAGGAACTAATTTACTCAGTGCGATCGCGTTAGCATAACTTTTAACACAACTTCTCCTAACCCAACCCTTTACGAATCAAAACAGAGTCAGCCACTGGATTTATCTTGACTTGAACCATTTTCTAATCGCTGTCATTCATTGGCTTTTTTCCGAATAGGGTTTCTGTCACATAATAATCCTACAATACCTACAGCATTTCGATAATTATTTCACATGGCATGGTCGTATTCGTATAACTTTTCACAAAGCTTCAATTATCCCTACGCTCTACACATAGAATCTTAATCAAATGCAGGCAACCTATTTGAACTCGTAACCATTTTAGAATCGCTCTCTTTTAATTTGTATTGATTTACGAGCAGAATTTCTTACATACATAAATGCTGCAACGTCAACGCTATGTTTGGATATCTACTAGGATATAGAATTGGGCTCTCGTAACTTTTGACATAACTTCCCCAAACCCTACCCTCTGCATATCAAAATGTCGGTCATTTTGGGTTGACCTGCAATTTAAGCAATTCCTTGTCACTCTCATTCATTTCCTGTCTGTTTCCAAACAGATTTTCAACCACATGATAATGCTGCCACCTCCGCAGCATTCCGGAAACTATTTTACAGAGTGCGATCGTTTTCGCATAACGTTTGACCTACATTCTCCTACCCTCTACTTATCAAAACAGTCAGCCATTCCGGATTGATCTGAAATGTAATCATTTTCTAATCACTGTTATTCATTTGCTATTTTTTTGTTTTGTTTTGTTTTGTTTTGTTTTTTTTGCGAACAGGATTTCTATTACATAGTAATCCTACAATACCTACATTTTGAGAATTATTTCACATGGTAAGATTGTGTTCGTATAAATTTTCACATGGCTTCAACCATCCCTACCCTCTATGTGTCCAAACATAGCCGAATGTTGACAACCAGTTTAGAATTCGTAGTCAATTTAGAATTACTCTATTCCAACTTCGACTGAATTCCAAACATACTTTCGGCCATATATATTGATACTGCTACGTCTACACCATTCTTTCAAACATTGCTGAGTGTGCGATCGTGATTGCATAACTTTCGACAAACTTCCCTCAACCCTACCCTCTATTAAAACAGAGGCGACCTACCTGGACCGGATTTAAATAACATTATAATCACTCTCATTCATTTTCTATCTTTTTTTTCGAAGAGGATTTCTATTACATAATAGTGATACAACATCCACAACATTTTGGGAACTATTCCACGTAGCGTGTTCGTGTACGCATACCTTTTCACATAGCTTCAACTCCAACCCTCTAAGCGGTCGGACGCAGGCAACCAGTTTCAAATTGGTGACCATTTTTCAAACGCTCTCTTTCAATGTCTACTGATTTCCGATTAGAATTTAAGCTCTTTGGTGATATTGTAACATCTATACTATGCTTCTATATATTGCCCAGTGAGCGATCGTGTTCGCATAACTTTTGACATAACTTTTCCCTGCCCTACCCTCTTTGTATGAAGACAAAGTCAACCATTTTGGACTTCTGGAATTGAATCATTTCTTAAAATCATTCTCTCATTCATTTGTTCTCGTTTTTCAAACAGGATTTATACCCCACAATAATCCTATATTAGCTACAGCATTCTACAGACAGATTCAGATAGGGTGATATTGTTTGCATAGCTCTTCACACACCTCCAGCTATCCTGGAAATGTATGGTCAGTTTGAAATCGTAACTGTTTTAGAATCGTCCTGTTTCAATTCTTGTTAACTTCTGAACAGAATTCCTGCCATACGTAAATGCTGTAACATCTCTACCAGTCTTGAACATATCTTTGACTGTGCGATCGTGTTCACATGATTCTGACATAACTTCTCTAAACCGTACCCTCTACATGTCAAAAACAGGGTCAGTCATATTGGATTATCTGGAATTCAATCCTTTTCGAATCACTCTCATTCATTTTCTATTCATTTCCGAACAGGATTTCAATAACACAATAATGATACAACATTTTCAGCATTTCAGGAACTATTTCATGCTGTGTGATCGCGTTTGCAAATTTTTTTCACGTAGTTTCAATTACACCTATGCTTTACGTATTAAAAGTGTAGTCAGATACAGCCAACCCATTCGAATTCGTTATCATTTTAGAATCGCTCTCTTTCAATTTCTATCGATTTCCGAACAGAATTTCTACCCTATGAAAATGCTGCAATATCTGCACTACGCTTGGATAAGCCTTTTCTGCAATGTAAGCAGTTTCTTGTCACTCTAAGTCACTTCCCACAATTTCTTTCCGAGC
Source organism: Conus canariensis (assembly GCA_033310375.1). Taxonomy (NCBI): domain Eukaryota; kingdom Metazoa; phylum Mollusca; class Gastropoda; order Neogastropoda; family Conidae; genus Conus; species Conus canariensis. Next base: position 40,298,482 of record CM065748.1, read on the forward strand.
AGGATTTCTACCATATAATACTCCTGCTATACCTACAGCATTTTGAGAACTGTCTCACATGGTAAGATCGTGATCACATTACTTTTCACATAGCTTCAACTGCCCCTACCCTCGACGCATCAAAGCGAAATCGCACGCTGGCCAACAGTTTTAAATTGTAAATATTTGAGAATCCCTCTCTTTCAATATCTAATGATTTCCTGGCAAAATTTCTGCCATATATTGATACTGCTACATTTAGCTATGCTATAATACATTGCTAAATGAGCTATTGTGTTTGCATAACTTTTGAAATAACCCACCTTACCCTACCCTGTGCGTGTCAAAACAGGATCGGTCATATTGGAGTGATCTGAAATTTAATCCTCTTCTAACTACTCTCATTTATTTTCTATTTATTTCCAAACAGATTTCAATAACACAATAGCTATAGAACATTTCGAGCATTTCAGGTACTATTTTACATAGTCTCATCATGTTCGCTTAACTTTTCATATTGCTTCAACTACTCTTACCACCTGCGAATTAAAACATAGCCAGCTGTTCTAGACAGTTCGAATTCGCCATCGTTTAATCTTCGTTCTATTTCAATCCTAACCATTTCCGAACAAGATGCATACTATATGTCAGTGCTAACATACCCATACTACGCTTTTACATATTTTAAGTTGTGCAATTGTGTATTGTAACTTTTGACGTAGATACTCTTTCCGTACCCTCTCAAATTGAAAACGGTTTCAGTCATTTTGGATCGATCTGCAAGTCAGTCATCGCAGGATCGATCGTTTCCACGTTGTTTCAATCTATGAAATCAGTCCCCACCATACTTGAATGTTATAACAACCACCCTATACTCAGTCCCACTTGACATTTCCGATTGTGTTCCAATGGTTGTTGTTGTTGTTTCATCTTGCAGTTTCTCATTTCCTATCCCGAACATAGGTCATTGTCATCTATCTTTGCTGGATCTGCGATTCAATTATTTCATGATCACCTGCTTTGACTTAGGAAGAAACAAAAGTTGACTGCAGGATTCGTTGTAAAATGAAAAAATAATAAAGTTTATAAAAACCTTTTGGTGGTAGTAGAATCCATTAGTGAGAACACTGACGTTTCAAGCCATAGGCCCGTTGTCAAAGTGAAAGGAGAGGACAGTGTAGACAGGAAAGCCTCTGTGAGAATTGGGTGAGAACATTTCATTTAATGATCAAGTTGGACCAAAATAAAGTCACTGATCACTGTTCAGGTGTATTGAGTTCACACAGACACACACCACAGTTCACACAAAGACACCAACACACACACGCGCGCACACACACACCACCACAACCCCCACAAAACACACAACACCACACACACACACACACACACACAACACCCACCCCCACACCCCACACCCACACACACACACACACAAAAGGAGGGGAATAAATGGAAATATTCACTATTTTGCCTACTGAAAGAGAAAGAAACAGGGGCTAAAGAGGGACAGGACAGAGAGATTAAGGCAGAAGGGCCCTGGCTCAGCTAGACGTCAGTGACTCTGATGTTCATCCCAGCTGGCTGTGTGGTGCCCAAGCGGCTGATGACAAGGCTCTCCATGTGCTTTCTGTATACACGATCTCTGGGGTTCTGCCACACTGCTGATATCTTCGCATGACTGAAGCTGTGATATGGACCAACAAAATGTTGGCCGACTGGGTTGTTGTGGCCCAGCTTCATCGACCTCAGGTGCTCTGAAAAGCGGTCGGCCAATGAGCGGTAGGTCTCCCCAATATACAGCTTGGAGCAGAGGGTGCAGGTCAAGACGTACACTAAGTTCCTAGACTGGCAGTTTAAACTGGACCTCACAGTGAATGTGCCAGTGGGTCCCACGACTGTAGTTGCAGTGTCTATAAATGGGCACGTCTTGCATTTTTTGTCCCCACAAGGTCTGCACCCAGGTGAGGTTGACTGGGTGGCCCTGCACCCTCTGCTCCAAGCTGTATATTGGGGAGACCTACCGCTCATTGGCCGACCGCTTTTCAGAGCACCTGAGGTCGATGAAGCTGGGCCACAACAACCCAGTCGGCCAACATTTTGTTGGTCCATATCACAGCTTCAGTCATGCGAAGATATCAGCAGTGTGGCAGAACCCCAGAGATCGTGTATACAGAAAGCACATGGAGAGCCTTGTCATCAGCCGCTTGGGCACCACACAGCCAGCTGGGATGAACATCAGAGTCACTGACGTCTAGCTGAGCCAGGGCCCTTCTGCCTTAATCTCTCTGTCCTGTCCCTCTTTAGCCCCTGTTTCTTTCTCTTTCAGTAGGCAAAATAGTGAATATTTCCATTTATTCCCCTCCTTTTGTGTGTGTGTGTGTGTGGGTGTGGGGTGTGGGGGTGGGTGTTGTGTGTGTGTGTGTGTGTGTGTGGTGTTGTGTGTTTTGTGGGGGTTGTGGTGGTGTGTGTGTGCGCGCGTGTGTGTGTTGGTGTCTTTGTGTGAACTGTGGTGTGTGTCTGTGTGAACTCAATACACCTGAACAGTGATCAGTGACTTTATTTTGGTCCAACTTGATCATTAAATGAAATGTTCTCACCCAATTCTCACAGAGGCTTTCCTGTCTACACTGTCCTCTCCTTTCACTTTGACAACGGGCCTATGGCTTGAAACGTCAGTGTTCTCACTAATGGATTCTACTACCACCAAAAGGTTTTTATAAACTTTATTATTTTTTCATTTTGCTTTGACTTACTTTTACATGGCGAGTAGGATTTATTATACCTTTTGGTTCTTTATTGTCTTTTCACGTTTTGAAATAACTCAAGTCAGTATCTGGAAACCTCACAAACTGACTTAAGCTTCTTACACTGTGACTGCATCGAATGCAGTCGCCATTGTGCAGGGAAATTCCAGTTGGGATCATTTCATTCATGTATCTGTTTTGTCCATGACAGCACGGTGGGACAAATTTCTGTGTGTATTCTGAATGTTAATGGAGGATGCTGGTTTCCTGTTTTAATCAGTTTGTGTTGGATATGGCTACGTGTGGCATTGAACAGATTATCAGGGTTTGTTTACATTTGACTCGACTGTGATGTGTATTGAAGTCGTCTGCTATTTCAGTAATTGATGGAAAGTGCCATGAAATGGGTGTTAATACTGCATGAGATGTATGTTGCTGAAACGCCTATTAGCCCTTACATTGACAGTGGACATGTAAGCAATGTATCGGCTCAGATCTGGGCCTTTGTTGTTAATATGAGGTCGCAGTGTCAATTTCGGATCTAGTACGGAAGATGTTAGACCTAATCTGCCGTGAAGAGTGTTTTCTGCGCGATAATGATAACGTTATATTGAGCAAGATAAGTTTGCTATTCCCTTTGCGTTAATAGTTAACAGTTTATGTGCATTTCCTGATACTAAGACTTAACAAAGTCGAAAAGATCTGTCTTACCATAAGTTGAAGGAAATGTATCCATTGTGCACAGATGTAGCGATGCAAACATCCCATATTGTATTTTGTCATGTCACATCAAACATAATTCAGTTCACATGCAGAATGTTGTATCATCAGACAGAAAAGATGTTTAAATGTCTTTGTGATTCAAACACAGGCTGTCGATTTCATACATCATTTAAATCGGCAGAAACACAGGTCTAGACAGGTGCCTTTGTCTTCAGTTTCAATAACCCCGTAACCTCGTAAAGTGAGCGCTGTTTGGTCGGCGCAGGTCAAGAATCTGTGTAAGGCGCGACAGTCGCAGACTCGGGGAGCTAGGGCGAGATCTAGAGCTACAGCTACATCGGAAGAGTCGAATTGCAACATAGAGATCAGGTAAATCTAAGCCAGTTTTGTTAGGGTGCGAGTGATTGATTTAGTATAGTATAGTATAGTATAGTATAGTATAGTATAGTATAGTATAGTATAGTATAGTATAGTATAAAGAGCGATTGAGGCTCTTCTTTTAAAGAGCCTATTCGTCTATCTGATTCTAACTTTAGTCCAGTATAAAACCATTAGCTCCCTTGACTTTCACTGATTCCACCTTTAGCCGCTTATATTCTTAATCCAACATGGCAGTACAGGTTGGGAACATCAATGATAGAATCTTGATAGGCCTACAGATCTGCAGAATGTTGGTCCAAACAAAAAGGGCGACGACCACTGAGCCCGTCGCATGCAAAACTTGTTGACTCTCCGTATACTGCGACTTTGGTCTCTTTTGTTTCGACTGGACCTTCATTATATCAGGCGAATTTCTGGTTTCAAACGTATTCCCCTACGAGTACCAGTGAATGACCGAATGTTAATTTGGCATCGTATGACAGCAAATGAATTCAGCTAGCACTAATTCAGACCGTTCCAACATTCAGAACAGTGTGTCTGGTCTGTTCAGTTCCACTATAAAGGCTGAAGGAAAGCAGACTTTTAGAGATTGTACCTTTGTTGTTGAATATGAGGTCGCAATGTCAATTTCCCCATAAAGGCCCAATTAGCTATTCTTTATCTCCATTGTTACTGTGTTCAATATGTTAATGATGAGATGTTACACTGATGTATTTTGCTGTGGAGTCAAATTATATTGTAAGTTTTACTTTAAATCGGCCTGTGGGTTCTTTTATTATTTTTCAAGGTGAGATGTGGCATTTGTTGTCCTGTCTGTCAAACTATGTAGTGTCATCTGTATGTGTTCAGTGCCTCGGCACGTAAATAATAAACTAGCGAGTCAGTCGTCTGCACCTTATTGTTCAGGGTGTTTACTGAACGTCCGGCCACTCCATATCCATCCTGACAAGATTTTAATCATTTAGCTGCTTCCAGACGACCAGGCACCCTGTATGAAACCGAAAGGCATCGACGGCTTCCAATATGTATGTATACATCTCTCTCTCTCTCTCTCTCTCTCTCTCTCTCTCTCTCTCTCTCTCTCTCTCTCCACACACACAACAACACACACACACACACACATATATATATATATATATATATATATGAAAGGGGAGGGAAGGGGAGGAAGGGTGGGGGGAGTATACGAAAAGAAAGAAAATAAGAAGAAAAAAAGTAGGGAAATATAGTACAATATGAAAATGTTCGCTAGCAGCTTATGGGAACCATGGTAATCCATCCTGAAGACATTCAATTCCTGCATTGAGGCATATCATCCAAAAGACGTGTGGCATATTCAGAACACAGCCTTCCCATTTCTTCTCCCTCTCTTTCCGCTATTCGTGTGACCAAGTTGTCCACCTGAGTGTGCCAGCCTGCACAAGTTAGAACACACGGTGTGTGTGTGTGTGTGTGTGTGTGTGTGTGTACGCCAGTGGACACTGTGCGCTCAGTTGTATCTGCTGAACCTGCACTCAGCTGAGCACGGCGCGTGGGACGTTCACTGCTCGTGCAGCACAATCCCACGTGCAGCCCGCTTCTTGGATCTCCAGCTTTGAACAGCTGCTACAACATCTCTCCACACTTCAGCACACACTACCAACAGAATCGGATCTTAACTTTCGAGCTACGGTGCTGTCTTCACTATGGGTGCCTCGCACACGTCTGTTGCATTGGACCTGGTACCTTCGATGGGTACAAGAGAGGTAGCCTAGTTCCATGAGCCACAACCATCAGGCCAGACTGAAAGACTCACATCAGAGGCTGAATCTAACATCTAACTGAATAAAGAATTCCCGCAGAAGTGGAGGGAGAGGAGGCGCACCATCATCCATGCCATCCATATTTTTTGCTTCAATTATTGGGGAGGGGTGGGGGACAGACGGTGGTCAGCCCTCTCTACCTCCCATCTCCCCCCACCCCCTTTAGTATATTAAGGGAGGAGGAAGGGGGAGTGCCGACGGCAGTGTTACTGTTATTCTTGAACATCGCTCACTTACTTTACACACATAATTATGACACGTCTCAGTGCATTGCTTGATAGATATGCCCCAGAGACCACTAAACGTGTGCCCACCAACAAGAAAGCTAACCCGTGGTTCACTCCAGTGCTGCATGAAGCCAAGCGTGCTCGTCGATGTGCGGAGCGTGCCAGGCGGAAGACTGGTCTCACAGTACACAAGCAGATTTTCACACATAAGAAGGATGAGGTAAACTGTTTACTTCTTGAAGCAAAACAAGATTTCTATTCTTCCAAAATCAATGAAAGTCAGACTTGTAAAGAACTGTTTGCGATAACTAACTCTCTGCTGGGAAAGATCAACACGTCCCCCCTCCCTAGCCACATTCCTCATACCGAACTTGCCCAATCGTTCAGCGACTTTTTCAACAGCAAAATCCAATTAATCAGACAGAACATTGACAGCATGCAGACTTCTCATGTTCCCACAACCTGTCCTGATGTTGAAACACCCCTTGCTTTCTTTTCACCAGTGTCTGAAGACACGGTGAGTAAGATCCTGAAAGACATGCCCCACAAAACTTGTGAACTGGATCCGATACCCACGTCACTTCTGTTTGAGAACTCGGATCTCTTCATTCCCGTTCTTACCCGCCTTGTCAATGAGTCTGTTCAGTCTGGTGAGTTTCCGAAGGAACACAAGCTCGCTCTTGTCAGGCCTCCACTGAAAAGGGCTGGTATGGACCCAAATCAGCTGAAAAACTACCGTCCAGTCTCAAATCTTCCCTTTGTTTCCAAACTCATAGAGAGTTGTTCTCTCACAGCTCATATCCCATCTCGAGATTAACTGTCTTCAAAATCCTTTTCAGTCTGCCTATCGTGCTGGTCACAGTACCGAAACTGCTCTTCTTCGCGTTGTAAATGATCTCCTTGTCGCTGCCGATGAACAAAAGGTCTCTATCCTTGCTCTACTCGATCTATCCGCTGCTTTCGACACAAATGATCACTGCATTCTTGTGCAACGTCTGCAGCACTATTTCGGCGTTACAGGAACAGCCCTTCAATGGTTGAAGTCATACCTGTCAGATAGACACCAGTCAGTCGTTGTCAACAACGTCAGATCTCGTTTAGCCAAGCTGGAATCTGGGGTTCCACAGGGCTCCGTCCTTGGACCTGTACTCTTTGTAATGTACACGCATCCTCTCTCTCAGATCATTGAAACTCACTCCTGTCCTCACCAGATGTTTGCCGACGACACCCAGCTAAGACGCGCGGGGAATGCCTCTGATCTCGACCAAATGAAGGGCGAATTGTCTGAATGTGTGTCCGTCGTTCGGGACTGGATGGCTGAAAACAAACTTCAGCTAAACCATGACAAAACTGAAGCCTTACAGTTCAGCTTACCAGGAGCAAAAACACCCGCTCTTTCTGTAAATTCTTCACTTCTGATCTGCAGTACTGTTATTCCCTTCTCAGAAAAGGTTAAAAACCTTGGTGTCTCTATCGACAGCGATCTTGATATGAAGGCACAGGTGAACCATGTCTGTAAAATGTGCTTTCTGGAAATTAGACGTATAGGTGCTATCCGACATCTCCTTACCACTGAAGCAACCAAAACTCTCACCACTTCTCTTGTGCTTTCGCGTCTCGATTACTGTAATTCTCTACTAGCAGGCCTTCCCGACTACCTCACCAAAAAACTTCAGCACGTTCAAAACTGTGCAGCTAGACTAATCCTCAAAAGCTCCCTTCAAAGAACACCCTCAACTATTATTATGCAGACTTCACTGGTTGCCGGTCAAAGCCAGGGTGACATATAAAATCGCATGCCTCTGTTTCAATACTGTTAAATCTGGAACTCCAGCCTATCTGTCTGACCTTCTAAACTCATACTGTCCAGCTAGAACCCTTCGCTCGTCTTCTGACTCGTTGCTCCTGGTTCCTCCCAGATTCAAATGCAAAAGAAGGGAGGATCGATCCTTCTCCTTCCTGGCTCCTAAAACTTGGAATTCTCTTCCACACGACATCAGGCACTGTGACTCTTTTCCAGTCTTTAAAACGAAACTAAAAACTCATCTGTTTACCGTCTATTTCGGCTGATAATTCAAAAGTCCCGGTCATACACAGATGTCAGTTTGTGTGAGTGCGTGTGCGCGAAGGTGCGCGTGAGTGGTTGTGCGTGTCTGCTTTCCCGTGTGTGCTGTGCGTATCTGCTTCCCCGTGCCTGAGTATGCGGTTTGTGTGTGCGTGTGCTGTGTGTGTACGTGTACGTGTGCGTGTGTGTGTGTGTGTGTGTGTGTGTGTGTGTGTGTGTGTGTGTGTGTGTGTGTGTGCGTGCGGCGCGCGCGTGTGTGTGTGCGTTATTGTAAAGCGCTTAGAGCTAATCTAGGATTTGCGCTATAGAAATATTCATTATTATTATTATAAATGCGACATAAAATTGTTGATGCAAAATGATTGGAAATCCTGCTTTTTGCACGCGCATAAGATACGTGATGTAAGGCTGCAGTGATTTCAACTGAAAATATTACACAGGCGTTTATGCACAAATGTTATTTTAAAGGAGATTGGAATCGTTGAAAATAACATCTGTAGTTTTTGTAGCACATTCAAAGATAGCATTGATCATATGTTTTGGAAATGTCACCATGTACAAGCATTTTGAAATGCTCTCATTGGCGTCATGAAAGAAAAATGTTTGAATGCTGAAAATGTCCTTTTGACAGAAGCACTCGTACTATTTGGCTATGACAATATGATTGTTGGCGACACTGTCTTTTACTTTATAACACTATTTGCAAAGATTTACATATACGTTTGCAAATAAGCAACACCCTGCCACAAATACATGTATTCATTAAAATTTAGATACAAAATTGAGGAACATATTGCATATTCAAAATTAAACCATGCAGATGTTTGACCAGATGGCTGGCATTCAGACCATTAATGGATACTGTTTAACAGTTATACCCTTTCGCCTTTCTTTTTTCTTTTTTTAAACAACTTGCACTAATAGATTCAGAAGTGTAAGATGAAGTGTGTAAATGAATACATTTTTGTACATTATTAAAGGCCTGAGTTCAATATTTTGCCAAACGTAATGATGTGAAAACCATCCCTGTCAGCATGATTTTTCTTGATACTCTCTCTCTCTCTCTCTCTCTCTCTCTCTCTCTCTTGGTTTTTTTGTTTGTCTGTTTTGATTTGAGAATGTTTGCATGAATTTGGAATTCAAATTGTTTGGGGTTATTTCTTTTTTTCTTTCTTTTCTTTATGTACATACTTGCCTTCCCTCATTACTTTGTTGTTGTTGTTGTTGTTGTTGATGATTTTTCCTTTTCTTTCCTTTTTTTCCCTGCATATGTTTGAATGCAAAAAAAAAAAAAAGTTTGAAAAAAAGAAATATTTTTAGTATCGCCAAACATTGAGGGTTTGGGGATTTTTTTTTTCGGGAATTTTTGACATTGTAAGCTTTGTAAATAAATACGATATAATTCATTTGCCGAAACCTTATCAGAATCTCTATTTCCTTCGCATAAACTTTTTGTCTTCCTAGGTGTGAAAATATCTGGTAGCATTCACGGTCGTTTATCCGGTGGAACAGCCTTTCTCATAAGGAACGAGCTGATAGTCTATGTTAACCAGGTTCACGTTGAAACTGATAACATTCTAGCTTTAAAACTTGCTAGCGAGTTAATTGGTATAACGTCAGATTGTTTGTTACTGGGGACTTACATCCGCCGGAAAACTCCAGATATTATGAGGATACTGACATAATTATACAATAGTGTATCCATGTTAGAAGACTGTTTATAGAAACAATTAAGGAATGTGGTGATCTCCCATTGACTGTGTGTGGTGGTTTAAATGCCAGAACAGGTACTCTCAATTGTTGTGACTCTAACCCTATTGATGACATTTGCAATATTTTTGATGAAGATGAACCTGCTCTCAGGTCTGACAGTACTGATGCCTTTAAAAGGAGATCTAAGGACAATAGTATTCATGGCTGTGATGAGTTTGGCCTTGTTATTGTAAATGGCTTACAGCGATTGAGTTATCAAGGTGATTTCACTTATATATCTGAACATGGATCCAGTGTAATTGATTATTTTGTCATTTCAAAAACCTTCTTGTCATATTGTTGTGATTTTTGTATCAAACATTTCATTCAAACGAAGCATGCTGCTGTGGAATTGTCGTTATTGTGCAAGATGGCAAATGCAACTATGGATAATGAGGACACCTATAAAAGGTCTTCTGTCGTTAAATACAAATGGGATGAGGATAAAAAGGATATCTTTTATGAAAGAATGAGTTCTGAAATGTTAAGGATAGTGTTACTAATGCTATTACCCTTGTGGACACTGATGTTGACCAGTCTGTACTCATGTTTAATGAATACTTGTATTTTGCTGGAGAATGTATGGAGAAAACAGTGGTTGACGGCGAGAAACAGAAAATTTGGTTCGATCTGGAATATAAACAGAGCCGAAAAGTATTATGAGGAGTGTTGCATAAATGTAATAGATCGGGTGGGGTATCTGATAGATTAGAATATTGTCAAAAGAGAAGGGAATACAAGGAATTACTGAGGCTGAAGCAGAAAACGCGTAAGACAAATGTTCTTCAGTCATTACATCGACATTTAAATGACAGTTAACAGTTCTGAGATACTGTTCGTTCGGTAAGGCCAAGACAAGGTGTCTATAATACTATTTCTCCTAAGGAATGGTTTGAACATTTCCGTAATGTGTTTAACGAAGTGACGCAAATTTGTCTGAACTCCGACGCCGTGTTTGATGATTATTATAATAATGTGAATACCCAGACCCAGAATGATTATTTACAGGGAGTTAGACCAACCAATATCTGCGCATGAAATTGTATGTGCTATTGATGCCTTGAAGAACAAGAAAGCCGCAGGTCCTGATGGATTAATAGGCAAGTTTTATTTAAAAAAAAAAAAAAAAAAAAAACCAAACAAACAAAAAAAAACAAGCACCGTCAATATTTTGCTTTTTCTGTTAAAATTGTTCAGTCACATCTTTGACAATGGTATATTTCCTGCTGATTGGACAGGGGCTGTTTTACAACCTTTGCACAAGAAGGGCGACTCGAATCAGCATGACAACTACTGTGGAATATCTCTATTGAATGTATGTAGCAAATTGTACAGTTTTGTATTGAATAAAAGACTGACAAAGTGGATTGAGACCAATGAAGTGGTAGGAGAGGAACAAGCTGGTTTTAGGGATAACCATTGTACTACTGATCATGCATTTACTCTTATGGCGTGTGTACAAAAACAGTTGCTAAGGCACAGAAAACTTTATATCGCCTTTATACATTTCTGAAAATCCTTCGATACAGTAAGCAGGGATAAGCTAGAGAAAATTCTTCATGCAAACGGGATTAAAGGTAAACTTTTGAATGCATTGAAAAGTATGTACTTTATTGTTCAAGCCCGTGTGCGAGTTGGTGCAGATTTAACTGATGTTTTCTTGTGCCCTAGAGGTCTGAAACAGGGTGAAGTATGTTCTCCAGTTTTGTTTTCCCTGCTAATTAATGAGCTTACAAAAGAAATTAACGAAAACGGTAGACATGGTATTCAGTTATCACCTGATCTGATTGAAATACTGATCTTGTTGTTCGCAGATGACGTTGCTCTTGTGTCTGACAGTGTTATTGGACTCCAAACGCAACTGAACATTTTGTACGGTACAGCGAATCGACTACATTTAATTGTAAATTTTGGTAAATCAAGTGTTATTGTCTTCAGAAATGGGGGTTACTTAGTTGAAAATGAAAAATGGACATACGTAAATGACGCATTAACTGTTGTAAATTAAATACCTTGGCATTATCCTCACGACACGGCTTTCATCCCAGTCTACATTGCGAGACTTGTCCGATCGTGCTCGAAAAGGGGTTGTAGCAATGATAGAAATATTATGGTCAATAGAACATTCACCAGAAATATTTAAAAAAATTATTTGACAGTCAAATACAGCCAATCATACTGTATGGTGCGGGTATATGGGGCGTTATGTGTGATCATGTTATTATTGAGAGAGTTCACTTGTCAGCATCGAAGCGTTTTATGTGTCTTACTCAGAGAACAGCAAAGCATTTGGTTTATAGAGAATTAGGCAGATATCCTCTGAAAATCAACATTTTCGCAAAATGTGTAAAGTTTTGGTTGCGTGTTGTAACTATGGATGATTATAGACTCCCTAAAAAAGCTTATTCAATGGTTCTGATTCTACAGGAACAAAACTACCCCACATGGGCATGTACAGTTAGAAACAGTCTGTAGGGGATGCTAAGTTGTTTATTGCCCAGCTAAAACAGCGTTTAATTGATTGTTGTAGACAATAATGGCATTCTCCTCTCGAATCACATATTTTACAACGTTAATGCAACGTATGGTCAGTCGCTGTCTCTGTGCCCCTATTTCCGTGTGGTTAAATGTATTAGAAAGTGTAAGATGTTAACCAGATTTGGAATTGGTATGTTACCGTTGCGTTCGCGTTCTGTCAACTTCCGCAATGTTAATATGGATATTACGTTTTTTGTCCATTCTGTACAGATACTCTTGAAACAGAACTGCACTTTCTATCGGTATGCCCGAAATATACTAAACTGCGTGGACAATTAATATCTCGTAAAAATTACAGATGTCCTTCAATGTTTAAATTGTCTTTGCTGTTCTCAAATGGAAACGATAATGTAATTTTCAGGCTCTGTAAATATGTGTACAAAGCATATATGATAAGAAAAGATGCTCCTGAAAAACATAGCTATTGTTATGTAACACCATTGCGCATGTGAACTCCATTTGTATGGGCCTGTGGCCTAACAAATAAATCATCTCAGACTCAGACTCTGTCTCTGTCTCTGTCTCTCTCTCTCTCTCTCTCTCTCCTCTCTCTCTCTCTCTCTCTCTCTCTCCCACACACACACACACACACAAATGTTGATTTATAGATTTTTCCCCACCACTCAATCTCTCTGTCTCTGTCTGTCTGTCTGTCTGTCTGTCTTCTCCTTCTCAATGTTGATTCAAAGTTTTTTCCCCATTCTCTCTCTCTCTCTCTCTCTCTCTCTCTCTCTCTCTCTGTCTCTCCTCTCTCTCTCTCTCTCTCGGGGGTACGCAACAAGATGGCGACTGGTAAACATCGGGCGGGATGAGCTCCGGTTAAAAGTGTGTTGTTAGGCGGTTTACAGCGCTCCAAGTATCGTTCCAGTGGTGATATTAATTAGAAGAAGTGTTTGTGAAAGTGTCTGTAGCTGCGAGAACTGCAGAATGATAGACCTGTGCGAGTGGAGGGCCAGAATCGGACTTTTTGGAGGGACAATGCGGAAAGGAAGGAGAAAGGAAGTGAAGGGAATGAGAGGGGGTCAAAGGTTGCAGGGGTGAAGGAGATACTGCTGTGTTCGGTGGTGTTTTGGACGTTTGCACTAACCACGATCAGTGCTCTGGACATGACTACAGTGGCTTTTGGACCGAGAGCAATTGTCAGGAACGGTGTGATCGGTGTGGAAGAGCGGGGGACTGGAACTGCCACCTTTTCGATACAAGAAGTTAACGCAACTGGAAACGAGGTCAGTAGAATGTCAACAAAGATGGCGGCGATGACGGCAAGCATGAATTGGGCGCTGACAGCAATCATGAACTGGTCAGTTATGAACGAAATGCTTGGGGCCGGTCGGAGCAACCCGAAAGTGACATTGTTAGTGGCGCTACTGATCATCTTGAACATTTCGTATGTACGCAGGAGGCTGATTCTAAGTAACGATATCGAAACGAACCCCGGACCGAATGTTAATGAGAAAATTGAGGAAGAAGCACGCAAGCTGGAACACAAAATCGACACTAGATTTGGCACGATGGAAACGCAGGTGACACAAATATTCAATACAGTCACATCTCTGGCAGACTCTTTCAGATCACAAGTAGACACAATTAAGAAGATAGATGTCAAACAGACACAAATGTCAGACACACTTACCAGCCTAGTTCAAGAGCTAGCTGACACAAAACAAGACATACAGGCAAATACGAGGGCAGTTCAACATTTAGACGAAACACAGGAACGCATGGCAGGCAGACTAGCACGTATGGAGGACGAAATGGACAAACTTGAAGGTTTTTCCCGTAGGAACAACCTAAAGTTCTACGGGCTAAAAGAAGGAGACGAAGGGAGTGGACCCGAGAATTGCGAAGACATTGTCAAAGGGGTACTGGAAAAGTACATGAAGGAGGAGGACTGGGCAGCAGACGCAGTGGAACGGGCCCACAGACTGGGAAGGTTCAACCCATCAAACAAACGCCCTAGGCCTGTGATAGCCAAAATGTTACGATGGGGGGACGCCATGCGGGTGCTGAGGAACTGGGAGGCCAGGGAAACTATGAAAGCAGAAGGGATTACGGTGAGCCAGGACCGGACGAGGCGCCAGACAGCACAACTACGTGAGCTGAGGGAGACGGGCAAGTCCGGCTACTTCGTCGGAGGGAAGCTGTACGTGAGGGAGCAGCCCATCCCACCGGCGGAGCGGACCTACGGACCTGCGGAGCGGACCTACGGACCAGCGGAGCGGACCTACGGATCAGGGGAGCGGACCTACGGACCAGCGGTGCGGACCCACGGACCAGCGGAGCGGACCAGCGGACCAGCGGAGCGGACCTACGGATCAGCGGAGCGGACCTACGGACCAGCGGTGCGGACCCACGGACCAGCGGAGCGGACCTCCAGATATGACGGCAGGAACGGGCATGGGTACGCCACAGCAAGTCTTCAAGAGACAAATAGACAATCGTGGTTCAGAGGAAGAGTGTCGGACAGTCATGAAGGATGGAGCTACAAAGACTATGATGGAAGGATGGAACGTGAAAATGTGGGACTGAGAGAGAGAGACTGAGGAGAGAGCAAAGGGAGAGGGAAAGGGTAAATGAGTTGAGAAGAGAGAAAGAGTGGAATGAAGAAAGGAAGAGAGAAAGAAAGAAAGCAACCAAGCAGATTACACAGATGATGAGTGCCAGTAGGAGTGACAGTGGGGATGAAAGTGGTGAGAGAGAGAGTGAGGCAGGAGAAGGGAGTGTATGCGAGAGTGAAAATATGATGGCATGGAGGGAGTCAGGAGAAGGGAGGACAACACAAAACAAACAAAGCTTTACGTTCACACACCAGTAGTACAAAGGCACCCAATAAAACAACCAGTAGTACACGCACGAATTCAACTACGAAGGAAGGAAAAGGTAAGAAATGAAGGGCAGGCCACGGCCGTACACAGGCACCACAGACCACACGAACTCAAGAGAACAATGAAAAGACACCAGAATACGACATGAATGTGGGAACGAGAGAGAGAGCGAGTGGGAATGAAAGAAGAAAGGAAGATGAGAGTGGAAAAAGAAACCTATCCTTTGAATGCTGGAATGTGGGGGGATTATTAGATAAGTTAACGGAACCAGACTTTTTAGAATTTATCACATCTTTTGATCTGTGCTGTTTAACAGAAACATTTACTTCTAAATTTTTTGATTTCGAATTAAAATTCCAGGAGTTTTTGCAATTACATTGTCCAGCGGTCAAATTTACTAGAATGGGAAGACCCTCGGGGGGGAACAATCCTGTTGATAAAAAAAGAGTTATCTGAATATGTCCAGCTGATAAATACTGACATGGAAAATGTACTCTGTGTGAAGTTAATGAAAAGTCTATTGCATTGTGAAAAAGACATTTTGTTTTTAGGTACATATGTACATCCAGTAGATAGTCGATATTATTCTGACAAAGATTACTCATGCACACTAGAACTAATTGAACAATATATATTTGCACAGACAGAACAAGGAAACAACTTCCATTACATCATTGGAGGAGATCTTAATGCTCGTATTGGGGAATGGAGCTTGAGTATCGATGATGAAAATGAGATTACAGGAAGAGAACAGGACGTGTATGCACGTAGGTCTAAAGATCCCCACACAAATGGTTTTGGCAAGAAACTAATAGAATTTTGTATAACATTTAATGTAACGCCACTAAATGGTCTTTGTGTGGGAAAGTTCGACGATGCATACACGTTTTATTCCGAAAGGGGTAACAGTATTATAGATTACTATATATTGTTCTGTTGAACTGTTAGAAAATGTGAATAAGTGTCAGATAGTAGAGAGAGTTGAAGCTCAGCATATGCCTATTATGATGGAATTACAAAGTACACTGTCTAACGCACAAGAGAACGAGGGCAAGAAATCTTACGTGAAGAAACTAAAGTGGGATCCCACAAAACAACAACAGTATGTCCAGTTCATAGAATCGGAAGAGGCAAAACAAACAATGGCGCAAATAACAGAAGAAATAGAGAGAGATGTAGACACGAGTATAGACAGATTTACTAAGCTATTAAAAGAGGCAGGGAAAGACATGTACAGAACAATAGGTATAGGAGGAAAATGTAAGACTACAAACAGCTGGTATGATAAAAAATGTCAAATCAAAAAGAAAGAAGCAAAACAAGCACTCAATAGACTGACATGGACGAAAAAGGATAAAAACCCAACCATTTATCAAGTAAGGAGAGAGGCTTACAGGAACAAAAGAGCAGTATACAAAGAAACAATTAGAGAAAAGAAAAAACAGTATAAAAAGCAAACATACGACACACTAGTACAAAATCGCAAGGACAGCCGAATGTTCTGGAGCACCATAAAAAGTGTTAGAAGGAAGAAGAACACATTACCATCTATTAATATTACACAGTGGAAAACGCATTTCGAAAGCATTTTGAATCCACATGACACAGAAATACTAAACGATAGAGAAGAAGGACCACAAGAAGAAGAAGTGTTAAACGAAATTCAAGTACAAGAATTAGACGAAGAGATAACCGAAAACGAAGTAAGATCAGCTACAGAAAAATTAAAAAAAGGCAAATCACCAGGTATTGATGAAATCCCTCCTGAATTTCTTAAAACCATAGGACAGTAGAAAGAAACTCGTGGAGAGCGTGGCAGCAGAGAGTCCTCAGAAGAGAAGCCCCCTTCAAGCAAGTGTTTCGGCCCTTATCTCCTGACACTCTAGGGGGGTTGGGCCACACCCGGTTCATGACTCCGGATGTCCCTCTGCTGCCCCTTTTTTTTTCCCATCTTGGGACGAGCCATGGCTGGGATTCGAACCCATGACCCTCTGGACATGCTCATTTTCCACTTAATAACTCGCGCTTTAACCACTGAGCCACAGGGACACCTGATATTTGTAGGGAAATTAAGCCTTATGAAGTTCACTTTTGTTCCTCCTTGACCAGATCCAGCTTGAACACCTCTCTGCCGCTTCTGCCATTGCTTTCAGGGCTCTGGTTTTTTCCTTCCCTGCAACTGAGAGCTGTTTCATGAGGCTGTATGCAGACGTTCCTACAAACCCCCTAGCTCCAATTTCTGCAGTGAGGACTTTGACCTGATAGCCTTCTCTCCTCAGGCTGTTTGCCAGATCAGCATACTTTTCAGTCTTGTAGATTTGAGCTGCCTCCATTCTGTTCTCATATGGCACCGTGAGCTCGATCATGATCAGCTGCTTGGTTGACTTAGAGTGGACTACTATGTCTGGTCTCATGCCACTCTTGCTGATGATCTCTGGGTGACTCTTCCATTCTGGGAGGTCTGCAGTGCACTCCCAGTCATCTGCCCCGTCCAGCAGACTCTGCCTGCATGTTTCGAGTGGCACTGTTGTTCTTGGCCATGATTTGCTGCCTCCTGCCGTGAAGAATGTTGCGGGTGCTTTTGGAGTCCTGATTTTCCCTTTTGTGGTGTTGGTACTAGCCCAGACTACTTGTACAAAATATAGTGCCATTCTTAACGAAATTATTCAACAAGTTATACCAAGACAGCTACTTCCCCATAGAATGGTCAAGGGCGGTGATTATACCACTACACAAGAAAGGAGATAGACAGAATCCAGGAAACTATAGAGGAATATCCGTATTATGCATCATAAGCAAGATTTACACAGCAATATTAAACAGAAGAGTATATGATTGGGCAGAAGCAGAAAATAAAATTAGCAAACAACAGGCAGGCTTCAGGAAAGATTTCTCAACAGTAGATCATATCTTCACACTAACATCCATGATAAGTAACTGCCTATACGGCAGAAGAAGAAGTAAATTGTATGTAGCCTTCATTGATTATCAGAAAGCGTTTGACACATTAAATAGAGAAAAACTCTGGGAAATCCTACAGAAACACAAAATATCTACGAAGATGCTTAACATGCTAAAAGCTATCTATAAAGCAGTACAAGCATGTGTAAGACATGGAACTGAACTAACAGAATTCTTTGAATGTCACACAGGAGTGAAACAAGGGTGCTTACTGTCCCCCATAATCTTTTCATTACTAATTACAGAAGTTGCAGACAATGTCACAGCTAAAGGAAGACACGGATATCAATTCTTACCCGGAAAGGCAGAAATATTTTCACTTCTATTCGCTGATGACATAGCTTTAATATCAAGAACACCAGCAGGTCTGCAAAACCAAATTAAGAACCTACAGGAAGCCTCGGACCGCATTGGACTAAAGGTTAATCTCCAAAAAACAAAAAATCATGGTCTTTAGAAAAGGAGGATACCTTGGCAGACTAGAAAAATGGAATTACAAAGGGGAAGAAATTGAGGTAGTAAACAGCTACAAATATTTAGGTTTTACTCTAACGACTAAACTCTCAGTAGATATTTCACTTTCAGAATATGCAGGAAGGGCGAAAGGGAAAAGAGGTGAAATAATGAAAACAATGTATAGTTTAGGACACTTAGATATAAATATATTTTTTAAGCTATTTGATACACAGGTCAAGTCACTGCTACTGTACGCAGCAGAAGTATGGGGTTTGACTCGTTATTCAGCGGTGGAAAATATACATTTATTCGCATGTAAAAGATACATGGGGGTAGGGAGAAAAACGCCAAACAACTTAGTATACGGAGAACTAGGAAGATATCCGATGAGTATAGATAGTTCAATAAAAGCAATCAGATATTGGTTCAAAATAATGAAGATGACTCCAGACAGGATACCTAGACAAGCATATGAAAGAGAAAAAACAGAAATTGACAAACCACAGAACTGGGCGCTGGAAATTAAACGCTGTTTGGATATGTATGGCTTCTCTGAAGTCTGGTTGAATGAAGGCGTAGAAAACGAGCAAAGATTTATCATAACACTAAAACAAAGAATCATAGATTGTTACAAACAGAACTGGCATAACAAAATAGCGAATAGTGAACGATTTGCAACATATTATACGTTTAAAACTATACACCAAACTGAAGAATACTTTCGCGCAATCACAATCGCGAAGTTTAGAAAAGCATTGACAAGATTACGATTAGGAATAAACGAACTGCATGGCAATAAAAAATATATAGATAATCAAGCTATAACAACATGCCCCTTCTGCCCAACAGTAGAAACAGAAATGCACTTCTTAATGTGGTGTCCCAATTACAGGCAATCGCGAACAAAATACATTTTCAAACATTTTAGTAATAGAAACGCAATCACACTGGAAAGTCTGCTACAAAACGATAATACTGAAATCATAAGAGATATTGCAATGGACATCTTCTATGCCTTAAAAACGAGAGAAACCCATATGTAATAGTAATACTGACGATATAGGAAAAATAGAAATTCTAAACAGAAAACAAAATATTTTACAATCAACGTTTCAATCAATGTTTTTGTTGTTGTCATGTTGTAATGTATGTTGCGTACTCCTGTGGACGGGCCGAGGGCCCCACAATAAATGTCGCGGCGTGAAAGCGCGCGTCAAGCGTCAAGCGTCTCTCTCTCTCTCTCTCTCTCTCTCTCTCTCTCTCTCTCTCTCTGTGTGTGTGTGTGTGTGTGTGTGTGTGTGTGTGTGTGTGTGTGTGTGTGTGTGTTGAACCAGGGAGAAGAAAAAGAGGAAGAGGAGTGAGAAAGAGGGCCATGTGAGATTCAGGGGTGGGAGGCAGGGAATGGGGTTGGGTGGAGAGGCGACAAGGGGATGGAGGTTGAGTGGCTTGAGAGGAGGTTGGATGCATATCCATGCACTGATTGTTGGATTGTGCAGCAAGGCTGCATGCATATCCATGCACTGATTGTTGGATTGTGCAGCAAGGCTGGATGCATATCCAATGCGCTGATTGTTGGATTGTGCAGCAAGGCTGATGCATATCCATGCACTGATTGTTGGATTGTGCAGCAAGGCTGATGCATATCCATGCACTGATTGTTGGATTGTGCAGCAAGGCTGGATGCATATCCATGCACTGATTGTTGGATTGTGCAGCAAGGCTGGATGCATATCCATGCACTGATTGTTGGATTGTGCAGCAAGGTCTAATATCATGCCGATGTTGATTGTGCAGCATTATGCAAACCACCATTGAAATATCTACCATTGAGGGAGGGCTGGATGCATATCCATGCACTGATTGTTTGATTGTGCAGCAAGGCTGAATGCATATCCATGCACTGATTGTTGGATTGTGCAGCAAGGCTGGATGCATAACCATGCACTGATTGTTTGATTGTGCAGCAAGTTTATGCCAAAACTCAGCACCATTGAAATATCTACCATCACACGCTTTAAGTCATAATTCATAAACTGACCAGAGTTCAGTAACATTGGATGAGAGAACTTCATCCATTTGTCGACGAATGTTGCACGGGCCGTTATCCAAGGGCGCTAATCTTCCTGTCCTCGTGTGGTCAAGAGTTACATCCCATGAATTGATCGTGCTTTGCAAAATAGGACCACACGTGGATCACAGATGCAGATATTATACAATGTTATCTGGAAATATCCTTTATATAGATCGAGAGTAGGATATTATAAAGGGGAGTTATCCAAAGGGGAAAATCTTCTTGCCTATGTTTAGTCAAGGGTTAAGTCCATTGGTTGTACATTGCTTGGTGCGAGCTGACGATATGCAAATATTTATGGAGATATCCTTTATTCATGGAAATGTCGGTAAGATCGGTAACACACGGATTTTAGCTACAAAATACTCTTTTTTGTAGATGTCCCCAAACAGGCTTTTTTTAAAATCACATTTTGCGCACACGTTTAATTCTGTCACCATCTGTCGGATTACGTCCCTTGCCCGTTAGTATGAATGACAAGTGTACACTCAGCACGAATCCTGTGCGTACTAACAGTCTACACGACGACCACAGTGTACACACAGCACGAATCCTGTGCGTACTAACAGTCTACACGACGACCACAGTGTACACACAGCACGAATCATGTGCGTACTGATGGTCTACACGACGACCACAGTGTACACACAGCACGAATCCTGTGCGTACTGATGGTCTACACGACGACCACAGTGTACACACAGCACGAATCCTGTGCGTACTAACAGTCTACACGACGACCACAGTGTACACACAGCACGAATCCTGTGCGTACTGATGGTCCACACGACGACCACAGTGTACACACAGCACGAATCCTGTGCGTACTAACAGTCTACACGACGACCACAGTGTACACACAGCACGAATCCTGTGCGTACTAACAGTCTACACGACGACCACAGTGTACACACAGCACGAATCATGTGCGTACTGATGGTCCACACGACGACCGCCAAGCTTGGGGCAGGACAAATTCCCCAAACTGGAAGAAGTCGAAGAAGAGAAGAGAGAACAAATTCGTTGATCCCTGTCTCTGTGAAATTCATCAGAAGAAGAAAAGAAGAGAGATCAAATTCGTTCATCTCCCTGTCTCTGAGAAATTTATTCAGAAGAAGAAGAGAAGAGAGAAGAAATTCGTTCATCTCCCTATCTCTGTGAAATTTGTGCAACACCGTAATTGTGACATCAGGTCATTTCAACAGATTAAAAAAAAAAAAAAAAAAAAAACTCAGACTGCGATCATAATAAATACTTTTAATCCTTTCTTCTGCAGAACAAACACATATTATTTACAGACATTCAACTATCTATCTGTCTATATATAGCTGTAAATGGACAATGCTGAATACCTTTCTCACTAAATGAAGCATGTAAGGAATTCAAGCACCCATCGTCACATAACGTGTTTGAACATCTGCATGGAAGTAGATAAGTATACAGAGTGTGTGTGTGTTTGTGTGTGTGTGTGGTACAACTGGAGGCCAGTGGTGTGTGTGTGTGTGTGTGTGTGTGTGTGTGTGAGAGAGAGAGAGAGAGAGAGAGAGAGAGAGAGAGAGGTGTGTGTGTGTGTGTGTGTGTGTGTGTGTGTGTGTGTGTGTGTGTGTGTTAATTTTCCAGCTCGAAACACAGTTTTCAGTCAGCAGGGCGTTTAGGGTTGACTCCGCAGTCGCTGGAAGTCCAGTAACTGGCATTGTCACAGGAAAATAGAAAATAATTGCCGCAGCTGAAATTAAAAGCGCCCTATCGCTTCGTGTCAAATAACGTGACCCCCCCCCCCCCCCCCCCCCCCCCCCCATTGATGTTTGAAGAGGGAGAGAGAGATGGTGGCAAAAGTGCAAAGGGATACAAGATGGTATATACTGGGCAGAATTCTTCTTTTATTAATTTTTTTGTTTTTTTTTCTGTGTGTGTGTGTGTGTGTGTGTGTGTGTGTGTGTGTGTGTGTGTTGTGTGTGTGTGAGTGTGTGTGTGTGTGTGTGTGTGGGGGGGGGGGGGGGGGTGCGTGCCCGCGCGTATGTGTGCGTGTATGCGTGTGTTTGTGAGAGTGAATGCATGTGTGTACGAGTGCTCGAGTATGAGTGTGTGTGTGTCCGCGCGCGCGCGCGTGTATGTGTGTGTGTGTGTGTGTGTGTGTGTGGTGTGTGTGTGTGTGTGTGTGTGTGTGTGTGAGTGTGTAAGTTTGAGTGTATGTGAGGGTATGGGTGTGTTCGTATTGAGATGTGTGTATTTGTATATTATGTATGTGTGTGTGTGTGTGTGTGTGTGTGTGTGTGTGTGTGTGTGTGTGTGGTGTGTGTGTGTGTGCATGCGTTCGCGCGCGCGCGCGTATTTTTGTGTGTTAATTATGCTTCTTTGCTTTGAATGAAAAACTTTGATATTCTGTTCATGTTTTCTTAAATGTCAGTACAACCTTGAGTTAATCTGACAATAAATTGGTTTCAGTCAGTCAGTCAGTCAGTGTGTGTGTGTGTGTGTGTGTGTGTGTGTGTGTGTGTGTGTGTGTGTGTGAGTGTGTGTGTGTGTGTGTGTGTGTGTGTGTGTGTGTGTGTGTGTGTGTGTGTGTGTGTGTGTGTGTGTTTGGTACAGCTGAAAGGCAGTGGATCGTGGTGTGTGTGTGTGTGTGTGTGTGTGTGTGTGTGTGTGTGTGTGTGTGTGTGTGTGTGTGTGTGGTACAGCTAAAGGGCAGTGGATAGTGGTGTGTGTTCAGTTCAGTTCAATGTTTTATTTAACGTCTGTTCACCATTGATGATATTAGACGAAAAATAATTTAAAACGTCACCTCTAACTAACAAAGCTTAACCTCAAAGATAAAAAAATAACAACAATAATTTTTTGAATTAGTGGTAAAAATAAACACGCATCAAAGCAACTTGGCAATTTTAGATTGTGCGATAATAGTAGCAATGTTTATGATAGAAGGGCTGGACAATATTTGACTGATATCTTGGACGTTGATATCAAGAATAGAATTTTCTTTATAAATTGGAGTTAAGACAGAACATTCTATCAACAAATGATGCACTGAAATAGGCTTACCACAAGTACAAAAAACATGGCAAGAATATTTTGTGTTCCATGCATTTAACTTGAGTTTTGTTACTATCTTGGAAATGTGACGAGGACAAGTATTTACATATTTGAGATTTTCTCCACAATTTCTGTTATAAACACAATTTTCTAATTCTAGCAAAATATCTGACGAAGATGTTTTCAGTGAAGATAATAAATTACAATCGAGGCAATGT
>CM065748.1:40327256-40329756 GCA_033310375.1 Conus canariensis
GAGAGACTACATGTCCAAACCATGTGAGTAAGTGAATATGCTCATCAACAGAAGTGTTAAAATGAACAGTTCTAACTCCTTGTTCTTCATCCCCATTTCTTGCCTTTATCAGCAGTTACTTTGTTTGTTTTGTTGGCCTTTAGTTTGGCGAGAGGACAGGAGCTCACAGAGCTATGTCCAACTCTTCCAAACATTTAGTTTGGCGAGAGGAATGGAATTCACAGAGCAATGTCCACCTCTTCCAAACATTTAGTTTGGCGAGAGGACAGGAGCTCACAGAGCTATGTCCAACTCTTCCAAACATTTAGTTTGGCGAGAGGAATGGAATTCACAGAGCAATGTCCACCTCTTCCAAACATTTAGTTTGGCGAGAGGACAGGAGCTCACAGAGCTATGTCCAACTCTTCCAAACATTTAGTTTGGCGAGAGGAATGGAATTCACAGAGCAATGTCCAACTCTTCCAAACATTTAGTTTGGCGAGAGGACAGGAGCTCACAGAGCTATGTCCAACTCTTCCAAACATTTAGTTTGGCGAGAGGACAGGAGCTCACAGAGCTATGTCCAACTCTTCCAAACATTTAGTTTGGCGAGAGGACAGGAGCTCACAGAGCTATGTCCAACTCTTCCAAACATTTAGTTTGGCGAGAGGAATGGAATTCACAGAGCAATGTCTAACTCTTCCAAACATTTAGTTTGGCGAGAGGACAGGAGCTCACAGAGCTATGTCCAACTCTTCCAAACATTTCCAAACCTTAGCGTGTTTGCTATGTGCCACAGGCTACTCCTATTACACCCTTTTTGTATCTTTAAACGTGAAAAAGTTCCACTGTGCATTCCATGCGATGTGCCATTCACTGTAAAACACATCGTTACAGAGTGCTGGGACTTGTATGATGTGAGACACAAACACTTTACAGCAGGCTCCATGAAAATCTTGTTTAGAGATGTCCCACCAAATCTTTTTTTTTTTAATTTCTGAAAGAATTGAACATTTTTCATCTGATCTCAGGTTTTATGAGAATAAAACGATTTCAACAAAACACCAGTGTCTTTTCAGCAAATCTGTTTAAGTGAGTGTGTATGCATGTGTGCTTTTTCCTTTTTACAATCTATATTGAGAGTTGAATTCAGCAAGGTGACCTGACCATTTCTGGCCGGCTGGGCCAAGAGCAACATGAATTGCACTGTATACATGTATTACAGTATCGTGTTTGAAGCATATGAATATATCTTAGTTGAGCCAAAATGAAATATCACACATTCAGCTAACTATCATTTTGTTCTTACTCAGGTTCATTGGTGGAACTCCCATTGCCATACCAACAAACTGAGAAGTATGCCAGTCTAGCCAGCAGCTTGAGCCAGCAGCCTGAGGTAATCTCGCTTCCAGGCCCAAGTCTTCACCATAGAATCCTCACCATAGAGTCCTCACCATAGAGGTTGGCCACGTCCTCACCATAGAGTCCTCACCATTGAGTCCTCACCATAGAGGTTGGCCCAAGCCCTCACCATAGAGTCCTCACCACAGAGGTTGACTCAAGTCCTCACCATAGAGTCCTCACCATAGAGTCCTCACCATAGAGGTTGGCCCAAGTCCTCACCATAGAGGTTGGCCCAAGTCCTCACCATAGAGGTTGGCCCAAATCCTCACCATAGAGGTTGGCCAAGTCCTCACCATAGAGGTTGGTCCAGGTCCTCACCAAGAGGTTGGCCCAAGTCCTCACCATAGAGTCCTCATCATAGAGGTTGGCCCAAGTCCTCACCATAGAGTCCTCACCATGGAGGTTGGCCAAGTCCTCACCATAGAGGTTGGCCCAAGTCATGACCATAGAGGTAGGTCCAAGTCCATCACCATAGAGGTTGGCCCAAGTCCTCACCATAGAGTCCTCACCATAGAGGTTGGCCCAAGTCCTCACCATAGAGGTTGGCCCAAGTCCTCACCATAGAGGTTGGCCCAAGACCTCACCATAGAGATAGGCCCAAGTCCTCACCATAGAGATTGGCTCAAGTTCTCACCATAGAGATTGGCTCAAGTCCTCACCATAGAGGATGGCTCAAGTCCTCACCATAGAGGTTGGCCCAAGTCCTCACCAAAGAGGTTGGCCCAAGTCCTCACCATAGAGTCCTCACCATGGAGGTTGGCCCAAGTCCTCACCATAGAGGTTGGCCCAAGTTCTGACCATAGAGGTTGGTCCAAGTCCTCACCATAGAGGTTGGCCCAAGTCCTGACCATAGAGTCCTCACCATAGAGGTTGGCCCAAGTCCTCACCATAGAGGTTGGCCCAAGACCTCACCATAGAGATTGGCTCAAGTTCTCACCGTAGAGATTGGCTCAAGTCCTCACCATAGAGGTTGGCTCAAGTCCTCACCATAGAAGTTGGCCCAAGTCCTCACCATAGAGTCCTCACCATAGAGGTTGGCCCAAGTCCTCACCATAGAGATTGGCCCAAGTCCTCACCATAGAGTCCTCACCATAGAGGTTGGCCCAAGTCCTCACCA
>CM065748.1:40334756-40342256 GCA_033310375.1 Conus canariensis
GAGACAGCATTGAGGGCACAGTCGTCCGCAAAGAGGAAGTCATTGACAGTGTCCGTCGAGACCTTGGTTTTCACTTGAAGTCTCCTGAAATTGAAGACTGATCCATCTGTACGGTACTTGATGACGATGCCTATATCCGCGTCACTGAATGCATCAGTCAACATAGCCGAGAACATGAGGCTGAACAGAGTGGGAGCAAGAACACAACCCTGCTTCACTCCGTTTGAGACTGGGAACGGTTTAGATGTCTCGCCGTTGTCTTGGACTCTGGCCAGCATGCCGTCGTGAAGTTGGCGTACGATGGCAATGAACTTTCTGGGGCATCCATACTTCGCCATAATTCTCCAAAGCCCCTCCCTACTGACAGTGTCAAAGGCTTTGGTCAGATCAACATAGGTGGAGTACAGGTCAACATTCTGTTCCTGACACTTTTCTTGAAGCTGTCTGGCAGCAAACACCATGTCGATGGTCCCGCGTTCTTTTCGGAAGCCACACTGACTCTCAGGTAGAAGACCTTGCTCAAGATGTGTGTTGAGCCGGTTGAGTAGAACTCTAGCCAGGATCTTGCCTGTGATGGATAGCAGGGAGATTCCACGATGGATATCGCAGACCTGACAGTTTCCTTTGCATTTGTAGAGATGAACGATGGAGGCATCTTTAAGATCTTGAGGAACTGTCTCGTGCTGCCATATAATCTGAAGGAGTTGATGAAGTTTCTTCACCAGAGCCACACCACCCTCTTTGTAGACCTCAGCTGGGATTGCGTCTGAGCCAGGCGCTTTGCCACTGGATAACAGACAAATTGCTTTCTGGGTCTCCTCCAAAGTTTGTTTTTTTCCCCACCACTTTCCCCGCCTCTTTTTTTTTTTTTTTTTTTTTTTTTGCTTTCTGTTCTGATTTTTTCTTTTCTTCTTTTTTGTTTATCTTTTTTTTTTTGGGGGGGGGGGGCGGTCTCTTTTCTTTTTCCTCTTTTTTGTTACAACACCTAAACGCCTACCATCTATCATGCTTACACACAACCGCCTGTTTACGCGCGTGTTCCACACTTTCATTCATGCCCAGTTCCAAGTGTTTTTTGATTTTTCTATCGCTGGACAGTGCTTCTTTCTCATTTAATGTATACTATGGTACAATGATGTCTGGGTTTTTCAGTGCACTAGTGTATGTTGTAATGAGTTCGCTTGCTTGGTTCTTTCATTCTCACTTAATTCACCCCGGGTATGCGATTTATACCTGACGAAGTTGTTGTAGAAAGAGTAAAGTAGCAGAAGGAGCAAAAGCGACCAGGAGGACAGAGGGAATCAAGAAGCAGCGAGACCGAGAGAGAGAGAGAGAGAGAGAGAGAGAGAGAAAAGAAACAGTTCACAGTCTTAGTCTTTTTCAGTCTCCATATTCCCCAAAAGGGGTGCGCCTGTGATGGCACAAAGCGTCCGCAGAAACAAAGTGTCCGCACGCGGACACCCCGCCCCCCGCGGACACCCCGCACCGCGAACCGACACCCAAAGCGTCCGCAGAAATCCCGCGGACACCCCGCCCCGCGAGGCGACACACAACCCACAAAAGCGGAACAAAGCGCCCGCAGCCGCCCCAGCCCCAGCGCGAGCGGGCGAACGCGCACGCACACCCCCACGCGCGGGTACGGAGTCCAGCGTCTCATCGATCGGAATTTGGGGTAGTCGATCGATGGCTTCGTTGCTGATGGTGGATGGGCGGTTCAGTAAGCTGTCAAAGTGTTAAGCCCAATTTTCTAGTATATTCTCTTTATCTGTGATCAGCGTTGATCCATCTGCACTGAGAAGTGGAGATGAGCCCGAGGTGGTGGGGCCATAGTCTTCTCTCAAGCCATTGTAGAAGTTTTTCATGTCATTCCTGTCTGCAAAGCCCTGAATCTCATCAGCTTTGTTGTTCAGCCAGGAGTCTTGCATCTGGCGCAGCTTTTGCTGGATGTTTCTGCGGGTGTTTCTCAGCGCATCGTTCTTTGCTGTTGACTGTGGGTCGTCGATGTGCGCTCTGAAAGTACGATGTTTTTCCTCTAGAAGCTGCTGGATTTCAGTGCAGTTCTCATCGAACCAGTCCTTGTGCAACCTGGTTGTGGGTCCCAGACACTCCATAGCTGTGTTGTACACCGTCTCACGAAGTGCACCCCATGCTGCTTCCACATCGAGGTCATTCAGTATGGTGGACTCCAAGCGGGTTTCCAAGGTGTCAACAAAGGACTGTTTAGTATTGACGACCTTGAGCTTGCTGACATTCACACGTTTTGCTGGTTTTACGCCTTGAGGACGTCTCTTGGGCTGGACATGAAGCCTGAGCTTGGAGACGATGAGGCGGTGATCTGTCCAGCACTCTGTGCCGCACATGACCTTCGTGACCCTCACGTCCTGCCTGTCCCTCTTCCTCACGATGACATAGTCGATAAGATGCCCATGTTTGGATCGCGGGTGCATCCATGATGTCCTGTTGCGGGTAGGGAGGCGGAAGATGGTGTTCGTGATCAGGAGGTCATGCTCGACACATGTCTGAAGGAGAAGCAGACCGTTGCTATTGCAGCTGCCAACCCCATGCTTTCCAATCACGTCTTCCCAGGTGGTGCTATCGCTGCCAACTCTCGCATTAAAGTCACCAAGAATGATGAGCTTATCAGCGCTGGGAACAGTGGTGATGACAGCATTCAAGTCTTCATAAAACTTGTCCTTGACCTCTTTGGGGTTGGTCATGGTGGGTGCATACGTGCTGACAATGGTGGCAAACTTTTGTCCTCGTGAGAGGGGGAGCTTCAACGTCATCAAACGATCGTTCACTCCTTTAGGCGGGCCAACCAGCTTGCCGACAAGTGTTGACTTCACTGCAAAGCCAACCCCAGCCTCACGTCTCTCCTCAGGTCCACGCCCACTCCAAAAGAAGGTATAGCCTGCGCCTCGTTCACAGAGTTCACCCTCCCCAGCCAGCCTGGTCTCGCTTAGGGCAGCGACGTCAATCTCATATCTGGCAAGTTCATTCGCAATGAGGGCTGTACGCCTCTGGGGTCTATCCGAGGCTTCCCTGTCAAGGAACGTGCAGACGTTCCATGTGGCTAGGTTCACAGGAGTAATCCTCGTTTTTCTTTTTACTGTTTTGTTTCGACCGCATTTGTAGGGTCCCCGCCAGCCGCGGTATGCTGGATAGGGTGATGTGGAGCAGGCAATGTTTAGGGCACCTTTTCTAGCCCCTTCCTCATGCCATGGAGGTGAGCAGTGCTATCCTAAAAAGGGCTGCTCAGTCGCTCAGGGGGCTGCCTACCGTCACTGCTGCTCCGATTCAGTGACGGCCGACCATATGGCCTGAGCCGCCTGTGTGTAGGTCTGCGGCTACGACTTCCAGTGTACCCACACCTGTCGCTTCGTCGCTCGCCCATCGCCACAGGACTTGGTGATAAGGGATGATAAGGGATAGGATGAAGGATGACTGATGACATGCGCGATGACTTTGATTAAAGTGAGGAAGAGTTGCGCGTCGTCGACCTCACTCTCTCGTCCGAGACCACCTGTATCCAATAACAAGACAAGGTCGAGACGGTTGGAGATGGAGACGGATGCAGTGGATGACCTAAATGTTCTTTGTCTCATCTAGCTCTGTGCACTCCACAGTGCATTGCTGTAACCGCCTTT
This sequence comes from Conus canariensis, assembly GCA_033310375.1. Lineage (NCBI taxonomy): Eukaryota > Metazoa > Mollusca > Gastropoda > Neogastropoda > Conidae > Conus > Conus canariensis. The sequence continues at coordinate 40,338,404 of CM065748.1, forward strand.
CTCTCCGTTGAACCATAAAGGATTCTTCCGCAGAGTCCGCCGGCGTTCATTCTTTGTATGCGTAGGTAGGCAAGCCTAACTCATACCCCCTACTACTGTGAACTGCAGCAAGGTGTCGCTCTCTTCCGCCTTCACAGCCGTTGATAAATTGCATCCTCATTCGCCTGTTCAAATATGTCAAACCAAGCGCCAACGGACATGACCCACTCAGAGCTCAAAGCCTGCTCATCGCTTGTCTACAGCAGAGCTGTACAGTGACTCTTGTCTACAGCGGAACTCACGGCGTGGCCTGTATGTACAGTGACTCTTGTCTACAGCGTGGCCTGTATGTACAGTGACTGTCTACAGCGTGGCCTGTATGTACAGTGACTGTTGCCTACAGCGTGGCCTGTATGTACAGTGACTGTTGTCTACAGCGTGGCCTGTATGTACAGTGACTCTTGTCTACAGCGTGGCCTGTATCTACAGTGACTGTTGTCTACAGCGTGGCCTGTATGTACAGTGACTTTGTCTACAGCGTGGCCTGTATGTACAGTGACTCTTGTCTACAGCGTGGCCTGTATGTACAGTGACTGTTGTCTACAGGGTGGCCTGTATGTACAGTGACTGTTGTCTACAGCGTGGCCTGTATGTACAGTGACTGTCTACAGCGTGGCCTGTATGTACAGTGACTGTTGTCTACAGCGTGGCCTGTATGTACAGTGACTGTCTACAGCTGGCCTAGTATGTACAGTGACTCTTGTCTACAGCGTGGTCTGTATGTACAGTGACTGTTGTCTACAGCGTGGCCTGTATGTACAGTGACTCTTGTCTACAGCGTGGGCCTGTATGTACAGTGACTGTCTACAGGGTGGCCTGTATGTACAGTGACTGTCTACAGCGTGGCCTGTATGTACAGTGACTGTCTACAACGTGGCCTGTATGTACAGTGACTGTTGTCTACAGGGTGGCCTGTATGTACAGTGACTGTCTACAGCGTGGCCTGTATGTACAGTGACTCTTGTCTACGCGGAGCTGACAGCGTGGCCTGTATGTACAGTGACTGTTGTCTACAGCGTGGCCTGTATATACAGTGACTGTTGTCTACAGCGTGGCCTGTATGTACAGTGACTGTCTACAACGTGGCCTGTATGTACAGTGACTGTTGTCTACAGCGTGGCCTGTATGTACAGTGACTCTTGTCTACAGCGTGGCCTGTATGTACAGTGACTGTTGTCTACAGCGTGGCCTGTATGTACAGTGACTGTCTACAGCGTGGCCTGTATGTACAGTGACTGTCTACAGCGTGGCCTGTATGTACAGTGACTGTCTACAGCGTGGCTGTATGTACAGTGATGTCTTGTCTACAGCGTGGCTGTATGTACAGTGACTGTTGTCTGACAGCGTGGCCTGTATGTACAGTGACTGTTGTCTACAGCGTGGCCTGTATGTACAGTGACTGTTGTCTACAGCGTGGCTGTATGTACAGTGAACTCTTGTCTACAGCGTGGCCTGTATGTACAGTGACTTTTCTACAGCGTGGCCTGTATACAGTGACTCTTGTCTACAGCGTGGCTGTATGTACAGTGACTCTTGTCTACAGCGTGGCCTGTATGTACAGTGACTCTTGTCTACAGCGTGGTCTGTATGTACAGTGACTCTTGTCTACAGGTGGCTGTATGTACAGTATGTTACAGCGTGGCTGTATGTACAGTGACTGTTGTCTACAGCGTGGCCTGTATGTACAGTGACTGTGTCTACAGCGTGGCCTGTATGTACAGTGACTGTTGTCTACAGCGTGGCCTGTATGTACAGTGACTGTCTACAGCGTGGCCTGTATGTACAGTGACTGTTGTCTACAGCGTGGCCTGTATGTACAGTGACTCTTGTCTACAGCGTGGCTGTATGTACAGTGACTTTGTCTACAGCGTGGCCTGTATGTACAGTGACTGTTGTCTACAGCGTGGCCTGTATGTACAGTGACTGTCTACAGCGTGGCCTGTATGTACAGTGACTCTTGTCTACAGCGTGGCTGTATGTGCAGTGACTCTTGTCTACAGCGTGGCCTGTATGTACAGTGACTGTCTACAGCGTGGCCTGTATGTACAGTGACTGTTGTACAGCGTGGCCTGTATGTACAGTGACTGTTGTCTACAGCGTGGCCTGTATGTACAGTGACTTTGTCTACAGCGTGGCTGTATGTACAGTGACTTTGTCTACAGCGTGGCCTGTATGTACAGTGACTCTTGTCTACAGCGTGGCCTGTATGTACAGTGACTTTGTCTACAGCGTGGCTGTATGTACAGTGACTGTTCTACAGCGTGGCCTGTAGTACTGTGATGTCTACAACGTGCTGATGTACAGTGACTGTCTACAGCGTGGCCTGTATGTACAGTGACTGTCTATAGCGTGGCCTGTATGTACAGTGACTCTTGTCTACAGCGTGGCCTGTATGTACAGTGACTGTTGTCTACAGCGTGGCTGTATGTACAGTGACTGTTGTTACAACGTGGCCTGTATGTACAGTGACTCTTGTCTACAGCGTGGTCTGTATGTACAGTGACTCTTGTCTACAGCGTGGCCTGTATGTACAGTGACTGTTGTCGACAGCGTGGCCTGTATGTACAGTGACTGTTGTCTACAGCGTGGCCTGTATGTACAGTGACTCTTGTCTACAGCGTGGCCTGTATGTACAGTGACTATTGTCTACAGCGTGGCCTGTATGTACAGTGACTTTTCGTACAGCGTGGCCTGCATGTACAGTGACTGTTGTCTACAGCGTGGCCTGTATGTACAGTGACTTTGTCTACAGCGTGGTCTGTATGTACAGTGACTCTTGTCTACAGCGTGGCCTGTATGTAAAATGACTGTTGTCTACAGCGTGGCCTGTATGTACAGTGACTGTTGTCTACAGCGTGGCCTGTATGTACAGTGACTGTTGTCTACAGGTGGCCTGTATGTACAGTGACTGTCTACAGCGTGGCCTGTATGTACAGTGACTGTCTACAACGTTTCCTGTATGTACAGTGACTCTTGTCTACAGGGTGGCCTGTATGTACAGTGACTGTCTACAGCGTGGCCTGTATGTACAGTGACTGTCTACAACGTTTCCTGTATGTACAGTGACTCTTGTCTACAGCGTGGCCTGTATGTACAGTGACTGTCTTCAGCGTGGCCTGTATGTACAGTGACTGTTGTCAACAGCGTGGCCTGTATGGACAGTGACTGTTGTCTACAGCGTGGCCTGTATGTACAGTGACTCTTGTCTACAGCGTGGCCTGTATGTACAGTGACTCTTGTCTACAGCGTGGCCTGTATGTACAGTGACAGGAGCCTAACCAGACATTGAGCCTAACCCAAACCTCATCGAACCTACTAACCCTAACCTGAACTCTAATCTAATTCTACCTGTGTAAAAGTTTATAATAATGATTATATAGTAATGATAATGATAATAATAATGATAATAACAAAAATAATAATAATAAATAATAATAATAATAATAATTATAATAATAATGACGATAATAATAATAATAATAATTATTATTATTATATTATTATTATTATCATTATTATTATCATTTGTGGCGCTTAATTTTGCATGACCCCTACGCGCTTACAAATACAGAAAAGATTTTTTTTTTTTTAAACATAAATGAAGTCAATAACAAGATAGATATTCCAGTCAGTTCCATGCACCTACAAACAAGAATGCATATTGACACCCACCCACGCGCGAGCACGCGCGTGCGCACGCACACACACAACACACACACACACACACACACACACACACACACACACACGAACACGCCACGCACGCACCAGCACATGCACACACACGCACATGCACGCACACACACATACACGC
>CM065748.1:40344756-40349756 GCA_033310375.1 Conus canariensis
GCAGTGATGATGGAAACACCAAGAGTAGTGATAGAAGGAAACACAGCAGTAATAATGAAAATACCAAGAGTAGTAATAGAAGAAAGGTGTACAGCAGTAATAATTGAAACACCAAGAATAGTAACAGAAGAAAGGAGTACAGCAGTACTAACGGAAACACAAAGAATAGTGATAGAAGAAAAGAGTACAGCAGTAATAATTGAAACACCAAGAATAGTAACAGAAGAAAGGAGTACAGCAGTAATAACGGAAACACCAAGAATAGTGACAGAAGAAATGAGTACAGCAGTAATAACGGAAACACCAAGAATAGTAATAGAAGAAAGGAGTACAGCAGTAATAACGGAAACACCAAGAATAGTGATAGAAGAAAGGAGTACAGCAGTAATAATTGAAACACCAAGAATAGTGACAGAAGAAAGGTGTACAGCAGTAATAATTGAAACACCAAGAATAGTAACAGAAGAAAGGAGTACAGCAGTAATAACGGAAACACCAAGAATAGTCATAGAAGAAAGGAGTACAGCAGTAATAACGGAAACACCAAGAATAGTGACAGAAGAAAGGAGTACAGCAGTAATAATGGAAACACCAAGAATAGTAACAGAAGAAAGGAGTACAGCAGTAATAACGGATACACCAAGAATAGTCATAGAAGAAAGGAGTACAGCAGTAATAACGGAAAACTCCAAGAATAATAACAGAAGAAAGGAGTACAGCAGTAATAACGGATACACCAAGAATAGTCATAGAAGAAAGGAGTACAGCAGTAATAACGGATACACCAAGAACAGTCATAGAAGAAAGGAGTACAGAAGTAATAACGGATACACCAAGAATAGTCATAGAAGAAAGGAGTACAGCAGTAATAATGTAAAGACCAAGAATAGTAACAGAAGAAAGGAGTACAGCAGTAATAACGGATACACCGAGAATAGTCATAGAAGAAAGGAGTACAGCAGTAATAATGTAAACACCAAGAATAGTGACAGAAGAAAGGAGTACAGCAGTAATAACGGAAACACCAAGAATAGTGACAGAAGAAAGGAGTACAGCAGTAATAACGGAAACACCAAGAATAGTGATAGAAGAAAGGAGTACAGCAGTAATAATGGGAACACCAAGAGTAGTAATAGAAGAAAGGAGCACAGCAGAAACAGTAACAGCAGCAGTAACCAAAGCATTAGCATGAGCAGCAACAGACCCAGCAGCAGAAGCTGCAGAAACAGCAGTAGCAGCAGCAGAAGCGGTAGTAGAGTAATGGAAGTAGTAGTAGTAGCAGCAGCAACAGTAGGAGCAGCAGTAGTAGTAGTTTCGTAGTAGTAACAGTAGTTGTAGTAGCAGTCGAGTGGTGCAGATGAAAAATAGTAGTAGTAGTAGTAGTAGTAGTAGTAGTAGTAGTAGTAGTAGTAGTAGTAGTAGTTTGCTGTTGTTGTTGTAGTCAAGCAGTGCAGATAAAATAGAAGCAGCAGCTGTAGTTGCAGTGACGACGGCAGACATACTATCCCCTTTTCATTGCTGATTTCACCAATTTTACGAGAATGGCAGCAGAAGCAGTGGCAGCAACAGTAGTAACCTAAAAACAGTACTGGTGGAACCACAGCGATATTTGTCAAACAGTGGCAACTGCCATTAACATCTTCCAGAATGACATCATCTTTATTCGGAAGGTCTGTAGCGGTCGGTTCCGCTGTAGTTGCAGTTGAATCAACAATGCTGCAGCAAAATCACCAGTACTTGAGGTGTTCAGTTGAATCAACAATGTTGCAACAAAATCATCAGTACTTGAGGTGTTCAGTTGAATCAACAATGTTGCAGTAAAATCACCAGTACTTGAGGTATTCAGTTGAATCAACAATGCTGTGGCAAAATCATCAGTACTTGAGGTATTAGATAGCGGCTGAACCCTTATCTTGGGGGGTCGGCAGTTATGTCGTGTCATGACAGCACCTGTGCCCTAAACTTAGTGTCGTGTTGCCATGACAGCACCATGTGCCTCTAAGCTTAGTGTCGTGTTGCCATGACACACCATGTGCCTCTAACCTTAGTGTCGTGTTTCCATGACGGCACCATGTGCCTCTAAGCTTAGTGTCGTGTTGCCATGACGGCACCATGTGCCTCTAAGCTTAGTGTCGTGTTGCCATGGCAGCACCATGTGCCTCTAAGCTTATGTTATGTTGCCATGGCACCACCATGTGGCTCTAAGCTTAGTGTCGTGTTGCCATGGCAGCACCATGTGCCTCTAAGCTTAGTGTCGTGTTGCCATGGCAGCACCATGTGCCTCTAAGCTTAGTGTCGTGTTGCCATGGCGGCACCATGTGCCTCTAACCTTAGTGTCGTGTTGCCATGCGGCACCATGTGCCTCTAAGCTTAGTGTTGTGTTGCATGGCACCATGTGCCTCTAAGCTTAGTGTCGTGTTGCCATGGCAGCACCATGTGCCTCTAAGCTTAATGTTATGTTGCCATGGCAGCACCATGTGCCTCTAAGCTTAGTGTCGTGTTGCCATGGCAGCACCATGTGCCTCTAAGCTTAGTGTCGTGTTGCCATGGCAGCACCATGTGCCTCTAAGCTTAGTGTCGTGTTGCCATGGCAGCACCATGTGCCTCTAACCTTAGTGTTATGTTGCCATGGCAGCACCATGTACCTCTAAGCTTAGTGTCGTGTTGCCATGGCAGCACCATGTGCCTCTAACCTTAGTGTCGTGTTGCCATGGCAGCACCATGTACCTCTAAGCTTAGTGTCGTGTTGCCATGGCAGCACCATGTGCCTCTAACCTTAGTGTCGTGTTGCCATGGCAGCACCATGTGCCTCTAAGCTTAGTGTCGTTGTTGCCATGGCGGCACCATGTGCCTCTAAGCTTAGTGTCGTGTTGCCATGGCAGCACCATGTGCCTCTAAGCTTAGTGTTATGTTGCCATGGCAGCACCATGTGCCTCTAAGCTTAGTGTCGTGTTGCCATGGCAGCACCATGTGCCTCTAAGCTTAGTGTCATGATGCCATGGCAGCACCATGTGCCTCTAAGCTTAGTATGTTGCCTGGCAGACATGTGCTCTAAGTTAGTTCTGCCATGGCAGCACCATGTGCCTCTAAGCTTAGTGTCGTGTTGCCATGGCAGCACCATGTGTAACTGCTGGCACGGTGTCCAACGACCAATCAACCAAGGGAAGTAACCACCAACCTTGCTTCCTGCAGATGATGACGATGGTGAGGACGATCAGGAAGAGGAAGAGGACCCCCAGGATCCCAAAGATGGCGTACCACTTGATGTCCACACCTCCCTCTCCTGCACCTGCTCAACAATTAAAACAAAGTGTGAATCTACACACACACACACACACACACACACACACACACACACACACACACACACATCTAATATATAAATGGCAAATTCTGTGTGTGTGTGTGTGTGTGTGTGTGTGTGTGTGTGTGTGTGTGTGTGTGTGTGTGTGTGTGGTGTGTACGCTACTCAAAAACGGCTCAACCGATTGTCATGACATTTGGCAGGTACGTCTGTTGTGACCCGAGAATGGTTTTGGGCTAATCTCTAAAAAAAATAAAACCGTTAAAAAACTGTTATAACGGTTTCAAAGACATTTTTTCCTCTGCTTTTCTTCAAATAGCCGTTGTGACATTGCACAGGTACAGGACTACTTCTCTAAAATTAGAACCGTTATTTGGCAGTTAAAAAAAAAATGTTAAAAATCGTTAAAAACACCAAACCCTATAAAAGAAACTGTTTAAAACCCGATCTTCTTGAAATTTAGCAGGTATGTCTGTTGTGACCCGAGGATGGTTTGGGGCTAATCTCTAAAAAAAATAAAACCGTTAAAAACCGTTAAAAAACACTGTTATAAACGGTTTCAAAGACATATTTTTCCTCTGCTTTTCATCAAATGGCCGTTGTGACATTGCACAGGTACAGGGCTACTTCTCGAATATTAGAACCGTTATTTGGCAGTTAAGAAACGTTATTTATAACAGTTAAAAACCGTTAAAAACACCAAACCCTATAAAAACTGTTTAAAACCCGATCTTCTGAGATTGGCGGCCACGAGAGTCATCGGATCGGCACCAAACTTGACATAAGCCTACAGGAACATCCAGCGGGTAACATAGGGTCATTAGATAGTCATTATGACCATTAAATTTGACCGTTAAAAACCGTTATTTTCAAAATTTAGGCTGTTCTTGATGAAATTCGGTATACATGTGCAGTTTTAAATGCCGAAAAATGATATACAACTTTTACGAACCGAAATTTAAAATTGACCGTTAAAAAACGTTATTTTATAAATTTAGAGTATTCTTGAAGAAATTCGATATACATGTGCAGTTGTGAATGCTAAACAATGATATACAATTTTCAAGATCCGAAATTTAACATTGATCGTTAAAAACCGTTATTTTCTGAATTTCGAAATTTTCACCCTTCTTGATAACATTCTGTATGCACATACAGTTTTAAGCGCTGAACAATGTTATGCAAATTTTACGAACCAAAACTTAACATTGACCAAATCTTAAATAAATGTTAGCGAACTGCCCAGAGAACGTGGACAAACGAGTCACAAGACGAAACACAACGCGTTTCGACCTCTTAGGTCTTCATCAGGTGAGACATAAACGAATAAAACAACGAAAATTCACTTAGCTTTGATCGCTTCAGATCACTTCGCAGGGTTCAGGGCCTTCTTCCTTGCGCTGAACCCTGCGAAGTGATCTGAAGCGATCAAAGCTAAGTGAATTTTCGTTGTTTTATTCGTTTATGTCTCACCTGATGAAGACCTAAGAGGTCGAAACGCGTTGTGTTTCGTCTTGTGACTCGTTTGTCCATGTTCTCTGGGCGGTTCGCTAACATTTATTTAAGATTTGTTTAGATTTCCGCCTGCAGTCCTCTCGCTTTGCAACTAGATTAACATTGACCGTTAAAAAACCGTTATTTTCTAAATTTACACCGCTATTGATAAAATTCGGTATGCGTATGTCCAGTAACGGTA
>CM065748.1:40352256-40357555 GCA_033310375.1 Conus canariensis
CAAATTGGATAGTCTTTTATTTATGCTTTTGGGTATTGTTTTCAGTATGGAGGGTGGGTGATTGCTTTTGATGTTTACATAAACAGGCGTGTCATTTGGTTTCTTGTATGGTTTATATGTGTGTTGGTTGAGGTCTAACGTTATGTCTAAATAGTTCACTATCTTTTTGTTTGCTTCTATTGTGATTTTTAAGTTTTGGTTGTGGAAAATTTTACACAATTCTTTTTTCTTATTTTCAATATTTCTAGGGTTGTCATTCAGAGCGGCAAGGCCGTCATCCCTGTACAGTCCAGTTTGTTTTCCAAGTTTTTTTTTAATATTGGATAACATGAATAGTCCGACAAGCTCGCAAGTCTCGGCACCATCGTATGATCCCATTGTGACATCGAAAGTTGAATTCCTGCTTGTGTTCTTAATCCAGGTTTCATTTTTATTGTGCAGTAAAGTTTTCTTTGTGTGGAAAATGATTTCCATTTCTGACCCTGATATTTCTGTGTACTTGTTGGCAAATTTTATAGCTTTAGTTAGTAGCTTTTCATCTATAGATGGGTAGAAATCTACTATGTCAAATGTTATAAAAACTGTATTTTCTTGTTTATTGAGGTTTTTGAACCATTGTATTACTTCATATGTGTTTTTCCAGAGATTGAGTTCAGTGTTTTCTTTTATGTTTTTTATGGTTTTCTCTATATATATTCAATTATAAACAAAGCTTGCTCTTATGTCTTAGATTGAAGAAATAAGGGGAGATAAGCATTCATATCTGCAGTGGTAGATAATTCTGCCTAACTAACAGTATGTGCTTGAGTGGGTGAATGGGGAAAAAATAAAATAATTGCTTCTCAAAATGAGCCTTCAGCAAGCTTATAGTCTCCAAGGAGGAGACAATCTCCAATGGGGAGGAAACTCACTAACATATAACTCCTGGTCAGATACCGATATTTCGAAGCCTGATTGTTTCTCCTCAGTGACCGCGGAAAGTGGTAATTTGACTCCTCTGTCTTTTCGGTTTTAAGAAGAATGCTATCCCAGAAAAAGGCTGGTGTGCAATACCGTAGTATGTTTGTTGAGTTTAAAAAAAAAAAAACAAAACCAAAGGTGCCACCTAAGAAGCAAAAGAAAATCATGAAAGAGCAAAACAAGCTACATTTTCTTGTGAAAAGTAGAAAATATAAAATATAAAAAGATAACCTCTTAAGACACAAGTGCTGAGGGCCAGTTCTTGGAATGAATCCGCAAGGGACTAAATTACAATAAACTAATAAATTCCAAGGATAAGTACCGAGCACCATTCCAGCAACTTACAGAGCAGCTTGGTGTTACAATGACTGCAAGAAATATTCAATTATAAACAAAGCTTGCTCTTATGTCTCCCCTTTTTCTTCAATCTAAGACAATATATATACTTTTCTACTCTTCGCTGGCTGCTGTGGGGTGCTGGTAAATTCCACTCTTGAACTCCTGGTGGTGAGAACACCACAGAATTGTAGACTGTGGTGTATCTCCATTTGATGCCAAAGGAACACAGACACAATCAGCCGTGCCTCTGTGATGAGTCCGATCCAGCGGATCTGTCTTCAAGATGGATAACGACGGTTCCAATATGCTGCTAGTAAAAGGATTAACATTTCTAATCTATTTCACAAAGTTTTATGTTCTCGTTTTCGTCTTCTCCCTCCATCCTCTCCACCCCCCTTTTTTAAAATATATATTTTTTAAATCTTTGCCGGGTCATTCATGTAATGACAGAAGAATTGTTATATATATATATATATATATATATATATATATATATATATATATATATATATGCATGCATGTATATGGAGACAGAAATGACTTAATCTAATCTGCCCCAATCCAAAAGCGACAATGCTCCTCAAATCCCTCAGTTTAAACAAAACTTGCTGGAAAAAAAAAACTGTTGCACAACAGTAACATGAAATATGAGTATAACCTGCAGAAAAGGTGTGGAACGCACTCACAGCGTATTATGCATGACACAAAATGGGCTGCAATAATTGGAGACAGAATGGATACTTGAAAGTGGATGATCGTTGACAGTATCACCACCATTAATACCACCACCATTATCACCCAACCCGTCGCCATCACAATTATTATCTTCACTATCACAACCCTCATCATCGTAATCATCATTACATCACTGCCACAACGACCGTCGTCATCACGATCACTGCCGTCAGTACCATCATCGTTGCCATCATCATCATTACGACACTCATCACATTCACTATTACCATTATCATTATGATCATCACTATTTTCATCATTATCATCTCCACCATCATCATCATATTCTTCATCATGCTTACATCACTGACAACATCATCACCTCCATTATCATTATTACAGCCATCATCATTATCATAATCATATCACCCTTTCATTCACCCCCACCCCCACCACCACCACCACCACCACCACCACCACCATCATCATCATCATCATCATCATCATCATCATCATATTCTTCATCATGCTTACATCACTGACAACATCATCACCTCCATTATCATTACTACAGCCATTATCATTATCATAATCATATCACCCTTTCATTCACCCCCACCCCCACCCACCACCACCACCACCACCACCTTCATCATCATCATCATCACTGCCGTTACCATCACAACACTCATCATCATCCATATCATGATCACAACCATCATCATCACATCATGACCACCCATAAGCACCATCATCATCATTGCTATCACCACGACTACTACCACCACCACCATCATCATCATTGCTATCACCACGACTACTACCACCACCACCATCATCATCATTACAAGGCTGCTGCCACCATCATGAATGTATCTACCAACACCACTTCAATGTCAAGAATTCTGCCCCAGTTCGTACGTTTATCTGTGAACAGACAGCTGAGGGTGATTGATGTCTTACCTGTAGGATGGGTAGTTAGTGAACAGACAGCTGAGGGTGATTGATGTCTTACCTGTAGGATGGGTAGTTAAAGCAGACAGCTGAGGGTGATTGATGTGTTACCTGTGGGATGGGCAGTTGAAGTAGAGAGGACAGACAGCCGTTAGCGATGTAGAGACAAGACTTTGTGAGGATGTATTACTTTTGTGTCATTTTGTTTTAAAGACACAGGAGGTCTCATTTGAGATTTTGTGTTAATGGCCTTGGCTGGCCTATACTGAGAAACCATCAGGTAAGCCAAAGTAAAGGAAGTGAAAAGAGAGAAAAATAATGATGTTAATTAATATTGTTTAGATAAAGAATAATATGGTGATTGATATGGTTTTGTTTCTTGAACTCCCCCCCCCTCCCCAAAGAAAGCAGGGGCATAGCTTTATTCTTTAGAGGAGCACATGCACAGCTTATGCATCTTTGTAAGTCGATGGGAGGTTCCAGAGATTGGACATTGTTCAGGACATTGTTACAGTGTGTGAGGACCATCCTGTGTAATAATCCAATGTCTTTGTGCAGGACTGTCGATGGGAGGCTGCAGAGATTGGACATTGCTCGGGACATTGTTACAGTGTGTGAGGACCATCCTGTGTAATAATCCAATGTCTTTGTGCAGGACTGTGGATGGAGGCTGCAGAGATTGGACATTGCTCGGGACATTGTTACAGTGTGTGGGGGCCATCAGGTATAATAATCCAATGTCTTTGTGCAGAACAGTGGATGGAAACTTGGAAAGATAAAGGTTATTTTGGAGTCCACGAGGAGTTAATCTTGTGATTGATTTGAAGTATGTCTGTATACGTTTTTGTGAAAGGAAGTAGAGTGGATTTTTGTGTAGATAGTGTAAAAGTTTAGTTGTTAATCAACAGGGGGAACTCTCTTTTGTTTTGTCTACCTGGCTGGTTGTTGAAATTGCGTGAGCGACAATCTGACACTCCATCACCATCACTATCATCACAACCACCACCATCACTATCATCACAACCACCAGCACTATCATCACAACCACCACCACTATCAACACAAGCACCACCATCACTATCATCACAACCACCAGCACTATCATCACAACCACCATTACTATCATCACAACCACCATCACTATCATCACAACCACCACCACTATCATCAAAATCACCACCATCACCATCAACACAAGCACCATCATCACTATCATCACAACCACCATCACTATCATCACAACCACCATCACTATGAACACAACCACCACCACGATCATCACAACCACCCCCATCACTATCATCACAACCACCAGCACTATCATCACAACCACCATTACTATCATCACAACCACCATCACTATCATCACAACCACCACCACTATCATCAAAATCACCCCCATCACTATCAACACAAGCACCATCATCACTATCATCACAACCACCATCACTATCATCACAACCACCATCACTATGAACACAACCACCACCACGATCATCACAACCACCCCCATCACTATCAGCACAACCACCACCATCACTATCATCACAACCACCACCATCACTATCAACACAACCACCACCATCACTATCAACACAACCACCACCATCACTATCAGCACAACCACCACCATCACTATCGACACAACTACCACCATCACTATCAACACAACCACCACCACCACTATCATCACAACCACCACCATCACTATCAACACAACCACCAACCATCACTATCAACACAACCACCACCACCACCATCACAACCACCACCACTATCATCACAACCACCACCATCACTATCAACACAACCACCACCATCACTATCAACACAACCACCACCACGACCATCACAACCACCACCATCACTACGAACACAACCACCACCATCACTACGAACACAACCACCACCATCACTATCAACACCACCACCACCATCACTATCAACACAACCACCACCACTATCATCATCATCATCTTCCACATCCCCAGCAGAGCACAGCACCTCCTACCCCCCCCCCCACCCCCCACACACTCACCGCCGCCCCCTTCCCCCACCCACAGCACCCTGGTGGAGGAGTGACTGTACCAGGACCCCTGCTTCCACAGCGCCGAGCACGTGCACACCGCCCCGCCGTCCTCTGACGTCAGACGCAGGGTCAGGACGCTGGTGACGCTGGAGGCGCCGGTGACATCAGGGCTGACGTCAGGGTGACGCATGCAGGAGAAGAGAACGGAGGAGACCAGGGGTTTGCCGCCAATGACAGAGCACAGCATGGTGAGGGTGTCACCTGATGACAGCTTCTCGCCGTTGACGTAGCCCTCGATCCGGGGGTCGGAGAGAGGGGGGTCTGGCGACAGGCGGAGATGAC
>CM065748.1:40357655-40377655 GCA_033310375.1 Conus canariensis
GTTGTTTGTTCTGATTTGTTAGTGGTGCTTGAGATAGAAGATTAATCAGAAGAGAAGAGAGAATGTCAATATCTAGACTCTATATCACCCATTTTTTGTTTTGCACGTAAGCCCCCCATTTTAAAATAACGATTACGTCAATTTTGGAGGTTTTTGCATGTTAATTTTGATTGTAAAAAAGGTGTCAATTCTGGCAAAAAGTAGCATGAGATGGACGAGATTTGTTTGTGAAAAGGGGGTTTTCGTGCAGAGTAAGATGGGAGGGTTAGAACCTACATATTGACATTCTCTGGTGTGGAGTGGTGGTATGATAGGTGTGGAGTGGTGGTATGTTGGGTGTGGAGTGGTGGTATGATAGGTGTGGAGTGGTGGTATGTTGGGTGTGGAGTGGTGGTATGATAGGTGTGGAGTGGTGGTATGTTGGGTGTGGAGTGGTGGTATGTTGGGTGTGGAGTGGTGTTATGATAGGTGTGGAGTGGTGGTATGTTGGGTGTGGAGTGGTGGTATGATAGGTGTGGAGTGGTGGTATGTTGGGTGTGGAGTGGTGGTATGATAGGTGTGGATGGGTGGTGTATGTTGGGTGTGGAGTGGTGGTATGATAAGTGTGGAGTGGTGGTATGTTGGGTGTGGAGTGGGGTATGTTGGGTGTGGAGTGGTGGTATGTTGGGTGGAGTGGTGGTATGTTAGGTGGAGTGGTGGTATGTTAGGTGGAGTGGTGGTATGTTGGGTGTGGAGTGGTGGAATGCTGGGTGTGGAGTGGTGGTATGTTGGGTGTGGAGTGGGGTATGTTGGTGTGGAGTGGTGGTATGTTGGGTGGAGTGGTGGTATGGTTGGGTGGAGTGGTGGTATGTTAGGTGGAGTGGTGGTATGTTGGGTTGAGTGGTGGTATGTTGGTGAGTTGGAGTGTGGATTGGTATGGTTGGGTGGAGTGGTGGTATGTTGGGTATAGAGTGGTGGTATTGTTTGGTGTGGAGTGGTTGTGTAATGGGTGGAGTGGTGGTATGGTTGGTGGGTGGGTAGGTGGGTGGAGTGGTGGATGGGTGTTGAGTGGTTGTATGTTGGGTGTGGAGTGGTGGTATGGTGGATGTGGAGTGGTGGTATGTTGGGTGTGTATTGGTGGTATGTTGGCTGTGGGGTGGTGTATGTTGGGTGAGTGGTGGTATGTTGGGTGTGGAATGTGGTATGCTGAGTGGAGTGGTGGTATGATGGGTGGAGTGGTGGTTTGTTGGGCGGTGTGGTAGTATGTTGGGTGAAGAGGTGGAATGTTGGGTGGAGTAGTGGTATGTTGGGTGGAGTGGTAGTATGTTGGGTCTGGAGTGGTGGTATGTTGGGTGGAGTGGTGGTATGTTGGGTGTGAAGTGGTGGAATGATGGGTGGAGTGGTGAAATGTTGGGTGGAGTGTTGGTGGTTGTTGTGTGTGGAGTGGTAGTATGTTGGGTGGAGTGGTGGTATGTTGGGTGGAGTGGTAGTATGTTGGATGTAGAGTGGTGGTATGTTGGTATGTTGGATGTGGAGTGGTGGTATGGTGGGTGGAGAGTGGTGGTATGGTTAGGTGGAGTGGTGGTATGTTGTGTGGAGTGGTGGTATGTTGGGTGGAGTGGTGGTATGTTGGGTGTGGAGTTCTTGTGTGTTGGGTATGGAGTGGTGGATGGTGATTGGTGGAGTGGTGGTATGTTAGGTGTGGAGTGCTTGTGTGTTGGTATGGGTAGGTGGTATGTTGGGTGGAGTGGTGGTATGTTGGGTGGAATTGGTGGTATGGTTGGGTGGAGTGGTGGTATGGCTGGGTGTGGAGTGGTGGTATGTTGGGTGGATGGTGTATGGTTGGGTGGAGTGAGTAGGTGTGTTGGGTTGGAGTGGGGTATGTTGGGTGGAGTGGTGGTATGTTGGGTCTGGAGTGGTGGTATGTTGGGTGGAGTGGTGTATGTTGGGTAGAGTGGTGGTATGTTGGGTGGAGTGGTAGTATGGTTGTTTGGTTGGTGGTATGTTGCGTGTGGAGTGGTGGTATGTTGGGTGGAGTGGTGGTATGTTGGATGTAGAGTGGTGGTATGTTGGGTGGAGTGGTTGTATGTTGGGTGGATTGGTGGTATGTTGGGTGTGGAGTGGTGGTATTTTGGGTGGAATGGTGGTATGTTGGGTGGAGTGATGGTATATTGGTTGAGTGGTGGTATGTTGGGTGGACTGGTGGTATGTTGGGTGGAGTGGTTGTATGTGGATGTAGTGAGTGGGGTATGTTGGGTGGAGTGGTGTATGTTGGGTTGGATTGGTGGTATGTTGGGTGTGGAGTGGTGGTATGTTGGTGGAGTGGTGGTATGTTGGGTTGAGTGGTGGTATGTTGGGTGGAGTGGTGGTATGTTGGTGAGTGGTGGTATGTTAGGTGGAGTGGTGGTATGTTGGGTTGAGTGGTGGTATGTTGGGTGGGTGGTGGTATGTTGGGTTAGTGGTGGTATGTTGGTGGAGTGGTGGTAGTTGGTTGAGTGGTGGTATGTTGGGTGGGTAGTGGTATGTTGGGTTGATGGTGGTATGTTAGTGAGTGTGGTATGCTGGGTTGAGTGGTGGTATGTTGGGTGGAGTGGTGGTATGTTAGGTGGATGTGGTGGTATGTTGGGTTGAGTGGTGGTATGTTGTGTGGAGTGGTGGTATGTTGGTGAGTGGTGGTATGTTGGTTGGAGTGGTGGTATGTTGGGTGGGTGTGGTATGTTGGGTGGAGTGGTGGTATGTTGGTTGAGTGGTGGTATGTTGGTGAGTGGTGATGGTTGGGGTGGTGGTATGTTGGTGGGTTGGTATGTGGGTTGGAGTGGTGGTATGTTGGGTGTGGTGTGGTAGTTGGTGTGGATGTGGTATGTTGGGTGTGGAGTGTGGTTGTTGGTGTGTGGTGATGTTGGTGTGGATGGTGGTATGGGTGGATGGTGGTATTTGGTGTGGTGGTATTGTGTTGGTGTGTATTTGGTGGGTGTGGGTGGTGGTTATGGGGTGGAGTGGGTTGTTGATTGGTGGATGGGGTGTGGAGTGGTGGTATTTGGAGTGTAGTGTGGTTGTGGTGATGGTGGTAGTGGTGGAGTGGGTATGTTGGGTGGATTAGGTGTATGGGTGGGTGGAGTGGTGTATGTTGGTGGAGTGGATGTATTTTGGGTGGAGTGGTGTTGTTGGATGGAGTAGTGATATGTTGTGTAGTGTGGTATGTTGTTGTGTATGGTGGATGTTGGGTGGGTGGTGTTATTGGGTGGTGGTGGTATGGTGGGTGTGTAGCGTTTTGAGACACGAGTTTGCACGTTGCTCTTTGTTCAAGTTTAGTTTTGTTGATTGTTGTGTTTTGTCGAGCGGAAACGTTTTGAACATTTGTGTCATTAGCATATTAATTGCTTTTAACAACATTATCAACAATAGCTTGATCATCATCATCGTCATCAGCTACTTCATCAATATCACCATCATCATCAGTATTATCATTGTTATTATTATCATTATTATTAATATATAATCATCATTACTAATATTATTATCATCATTACTATTCTTATTTTCATTAACTGTGACAAACACACAAGAAAAGAAAGCGATAGCAATGACTTTTCATTTGAGTGGTGTTTTTTTATGAAGGAAGTTGGAGTTGCCCATATCAGGTATGGGAACAGAAGGAATTTTGTTTTCATTATCATAAATAAACAAAGCAGTACTTAAAAAAGAATATCAACAAAAGGACTTAACAAACATAAGTGAGCATAAGAAAACTAAACCAGATACACAGAGTAATAAAAGTGTAGCTGCTTTTGTTTTCTTCTTCACCCTCCTACAGGATCGTAACAGGGTCCAATCCCCCCAAGCCTTTAATAATAATAATGATTTCTTATATAGCGCTTAATCAAACGAATTTCTCTAAGCGCTTTACAAAGTCATACTACATTCACCCTTCTCATATACAATAATACACCTTACACCCAACTACAAATACTATTACTACAATAACTAACAAATCCTAATCCTACCAGTGTGACATTCACTTATTCTTCAAATATCACTACAAAAACTTAATCCTATAACGTTCAATCATACAACAAATACATATAATAGAGAACATACACATACACTACATTTGAAAAGGCCCTGACGGCTATGAGTTAGGTTGTACCCCCCCCCCCTCTCCCCACAGCATTGACTAATTATGAGAAAATAGATGGGTTTTAAGTGTAGACTTGAAAGAAGAGATAGAATCTGAATGTCTGAGACAGTCTGGCAGTCTGTTCCACGTCGCTGGAGCTTGAAAAGAGAAAGATCTTTCACCAGTAGTAGTCCTGAAGCGAGTCATTCGCAGAAGGCGGTCGTCAGCACAGGAGCGTAGTTGTCGAGAGGGGGTGTAGATTTTAAGGAGATCTGAGAGATAAGAAGGTCCATTTTCAAAGAGAGCAGAGAAAGTGAGAGTTGAGATTTTGTACGAGATACGGTTTGAGACAGATAGCCAGTGAAGAGAGTGGAGGAGAGGCGAAATGTGAGCATGTTTTCTTGCTCTACAGACGACTTGGGCTGTATGATTTTGGATTCGCTGTAATCTTTCTATCAGGTATTTTGGAAGGCCGGCCAAAAGTGAGTTGCAGTAATCTATTCTAGATAAGACAAATGCACAAATGAGAGTTTTTGTAGCATCTGTAGAGAGAAGGTGACGTACAGAGCTGATTCTTCTTAGTTCTAAATAGGCAATCTTGCAAATATTTGAAACCTGTTTCTCAAAGGAGAGGGATTGGTCAAGTATGACCCCTAGACTGCGGACAGAGGTGGAGACAGAGACAGCACAGTCATTGATAGTGACAGTTGAAGGCAGAGAAGGATGGTTAGGCTGTTTTGTCACGAACATGAGTTCCGTCTTGTCGTCGTTTAGTTGTAGTTTGTTGGTTGTCATCCAGTCCTTCAGGTCTGCAATGCAGCCCCGCATCGAGAAATCAGTGAGTCAGTTTCAGCAATGGGAGCCGACTGATGAAGCTGAGTATCGTCAGCAAAGCTCTCATGCGACATGGCGTGACCACTGATGACGTCAGACACAGGACTAGCATACAGCACAAAAAGGACTGGCCCAAGTACAGAACCCTGAGGCACACCGTACCTAAGAAGAGAACTGTCTGAGTATCTTCCCTGTACACACACTGTCTGAGTCCGTCCAGTCAAGTAAGAGATAATCCAGTCGAGAGCTGTGTCTTTGAATCCAAAGGAAGTTTGAAGCCGTGAGAACAAAATATGATCGACGTGTCAAATGCTGCAGAGAGGTCTAACATCGCTAATAAGGAAACGTTCCCATCATCAAGCCCGCAGAGGAGGTCATTGACTATACGGAGGAGTGCTGTCTCACAACTATGGCCTTGTCTGTAAGCAGATTGATGAGGATTCAAAAACGAGATGTTCTAGAATTTGTTCCAAAACGATCTTCTCCAATAATTTTGATAGAAATGACAAATTTGATACAGGCCGATAATTCTTTAAAACATTTTTATCTAATGAAGGTTTCTTGATCAATGGACGTACCACTGCGGACCGGAAGATTTCAGGAACGTGACCAGAGGACAAAGAGGTATTGATAACATGAGTAAGATGGGGTAGGACATCATCAATGCACTGAAAGAGCAAGTTAGTGGGAATGGCATCAAGTTCACATGATTTAGGGCTGCATCGCAAACAAAGTTTTTTGACATAGTCTTGACTAACAGGACTAAAACAAGCCAAAGGAGGTCCACAGTAAACTTTGTCATTCAGAGGATGTACAGGTGCAGTAGAATCTAGCTTTTCACGGATAGTGTCAATTTTTCCATTGAAGAACTCTAAGAATTTCTGAGGGAGCTCTTGAGTTTGGAAGATGGTGGGAAGGGGGGAGTAGCTGACTTTGCCTAGGAGACTATTTGTGACATTAAATAGTTGCTTGGCCGTATTACAGGCCAATATCTTTGAAGAATAGAACAAAGTTTTTGCTTGATGAACAATGTCAGTAACATGATTTCTCCTGTTTGATATATTTCCCTGTGCACAGTCAGTCCCTGGCGCGCCATCGCCTCTCAGCCCCCCTCCTCTTTGCTTGGCCTCGGACAACTCGGGACCCACTGTGTTGTGCCATTGACACAGTGAGCGATCAGTGATCAAGCGCCTGCTCACTGGAGCATGCTATCAAGCATGGCACGGAGGGCAGAGGTCAGCTGACAGGCCGATGGCTCGCTCGGTATGGCCGTGCTCAGATCAGATTTGAAAGCCTCTATATCGATAGCAGAAATTTTCCTAACTTCCTTGTAAGTCTTTGGAACGGCGGGCCTAACGATATCTAATTCACACTTCACAGCATAATGATCCGATGCTAGGTTATCGTCAACGGTTGAGGATTTGAGAAGATGATCACTGTCTCTGTAGACTACCCAGTCTACTATGTTACCCTGTTTGTTCGTCATTTCATTCACGGACTGCTGGAGTCCGAAAGTATCTAAAATTTCTAACACCTCGGGCGTGTATCCAACTGTGGGCTTATTGAAATGGAAGTTGAAGTCGCCGATCAATAACAATGTTCCTGGAAGGTCATTTACAAATTCAAGAAAGTCTGGAAGTTCGTTGACAAACATGCTGGGCGTAAATTTGTTCTTTCTGCTGGGTACCGGTCTATAAATCCCAAAAATGTTAGTGACCGGAGCGCTAGGTAGGGACAGTTTCAGGTGAACAAGTTCAAAGGTCCGATGCTGAAAATCAAAAGACGAGTCAAAAGAGCAATAGGGGAGCAGCTTATCCGAGATGACGAATGCGATTCCGCCCCCGCAGGTCGTGGTGGGGCGGGGGAAGGACTTGGTGGTATAGCCAGCTGGGGCGAGGTCACGTAGCTTTGGTTCATCGCCGCTTTCCTTGAACCACGTTTCCGTTACACAAAGAATGTCGATATCATTGGAGAGTATAAAGTCATTTACGGCAGATCGTTTCTTTTTACAAGTATTACCAAGTGACTGAGCATTGAAAAGTGTCAGCGAAATGTTCGTTGTTGTTTGTGTGCGAGGAGCCATAGGCACTTGAATCAAGTTGCGACAGTTTACTGAGCGAGTGTGGTTGTGGCGAGAGTGGTGAGAGAGATGGGCGACGTTACCGACTGGCCATAACTCTTCACATTTTCATAACGTATAAAGCTTAGCGCTGAGTCATCTCCCCTGACACACCTCTGCACTCTGTATAAAGATTAGCGCTGAGTCATCTCCCCTGACACACCTCTGCACTCTGTATAAAGCTTAGCGCTGAGTCATCTCCCCTGACATACCTCTGTATAAAGCTTAGGGCTGGTTCATCTCTCCTGACTTACCTCTGTATAAAGCTCAGCGCTGAGTCATCTCCCTGACATACCTCTGTATAAAGCTCAGCGCTGAGTCATCTCTCCTGACATACCTCTGTATAAAGCTCAGCGCTGAGTCATATCCCCTGACATACCTCTGTATAAAGCTTAGCGCTGAGTCATCTCCCCTGACACACCTCTGCACTCTGTATAAAGCTTATCGCTGAGTCATCTCCCCTGACACACCTCTGCACTCTGTATAAAGCTTAGCGCTGAGTCATCTCCCCTGACACACCTCTGCACTCTGTATAAAGCTTAGCGCTGAATCATCTCCCCTGACATACCTCTGTATAAGTTTAGCGCTGAGTCATCTCCCCTGACATACCTCTGCACTCTGTATAAAGCTTAGCGCTGAGTCATCTCCCCTGACACACCTCTGCACTCTGTATAAAGCTTAGCGCTGAGTCATCTCCCCTGACACACCTCTGCACTCTGTGTAAAGCTTAGCGCTGAGTCATCTCCCCTGACACACCTCTGCACTCTGTGTAAAGCTTAGCGCTGAGTCATCTCCCCTGACACACCTCTGCACTCTGTCTAAAGCTTAGGGCTGAGTCATCTCCCCTGACACACCTCTGCACTCTGTTAAAGCTTAGCGCTGAGTCATCTCCCCTGACACACCTCTGCACTCTGTCTAAAGCTTAGCGCTGAGTCATCTCCCCTGACACACCTCTGCACTCTGTACAAAGCTTAGCGCTGAGTCATCTCCCCTGACACACCTCTGCACTCTGTATAAAGCTTAGCGCTGAGTCATCTCCCCTGATACACCTCTGCACTCTGTCTAAAGCTTAGCGCTAAGTCATCTCCCTGACACACCTCTGCACTCTGTATAAAGCTTTGCGCTCAGTCATCTCCCCTGACATACCTCTGTATAAAGCTTAGCGCTGAGTCATCTCCCCTGACACACCTCTGCACTCTGTATAAAGATTAGCGCTGAGTCATCTCCCCTGACACACCTCTGCACTCTGTATAAAGCTTAGCGCTGAATCATCTCCCCTGACATACCTCTGTCTAAAGCTTAGCGCTGAGTCATCTCCCCTGACATACCTCTGCACTCTGTATAAAGATTAGCGCTGAGTCATCTCCCCTGACATACCTCTGCACTCTGTATAAAGCTTACCACTGAGTCATCTCCCCTGACATATCCCTGTATAAAGCTTAGCGCTGAGTCATCTCCCCTGACATACCTCTGCACTCTCCCGTAGCAGCATCCACGATCGCCCCCTCCGCGCATGCGCACCGGTACCCTTCCAGCTGGTTGACACAGCGGAAGAAAGCAGGGTCGCCACACACGTCACTGTTTTTGGCGCACTCGTCCACGTCCTGGTCGCACTTGTCCCCTGCCCAGTGGTCCTTGCAGAAGCACGTGCCGCTCGCGCGGTCACATGACGCGGTGTTGTTGATGACGCAGTCGCAGGAGAACCTGCAGTCGGGACCGTAGTGAAACTCGTCGTTGCAGACTGGGGAAAACCAGAATGATATTGTGTCAGAGCTCAAGAAACAGATCCCAATGCACGTTGAAGTGTTACTGTTGTTGTTGTTGTGTGTGGTTGTTGATGTTGTTGTTGTTGTTGTTGTTGTTGTTGTTGTTTTAGTTTATTGGGGAGAGGGGCGCTCGAGTTTGATTTTTCACCCTAAAGTGAGTTTTGTGTTTGTTTGTGGTCAATGCCCTCTAATGCTTTTTCTTGCCGAATTGATTCAAAAACTATGCCTGGTATGAACTGAACACAATTATACTCTTTGATGCTTAGAGGCTGTTTTCCCACGCGATTTTGGCCAGTGGGTTTATAGTAGCGGGCCAATTAACTCACCTATGACGTAGTATTTTTCAGCCCAAAACAGATGAGTTGCTATTGAATACTGAAGGATCAAAATGGCTCTAATTGGACTCACGTGCGATGATATACACACGTACACATGAATGACGGAAAACGTGGATGGGTGGATGGGATGAATCAGGGAGGAAAGAGGGATACAGATTTTCTGTGGGTGCCACAAATTAAACATATTCAAACAGATGCACTGTCATATTACAATGTCTAAAGGGGCAGACTATCATGGACCGTTTTTGGAGGGGGTAGGGGGGAGAAACAGAGATAGAGTGTAGCAGGAAGGGCTGTACACAACTGACTTACAGTACCTGTTAGAGGTGAAAAGGGCATGTACTGTGATTCAGCAGTACCTGTTAGAGGTGAAAAGGGCATGTACTGTGATTCAGCAGTACCTGTTAGAGGTGAACAGGGCATGTACTGTGATTCACAGCACCTGTTAGTGGTGAAAAGGGCATGTACTGTGATTCACAGCACCTGTTAGAGGTGAAAAGGGCGTGCACTGTGATTCACAGCACCTGTTTGTGGTGAAAAGGGCATGTACTGTGATTCAGCAGTACCTGTTAGAGGTGAACAGGGCATGTACTGTGATTCACAGCACCTGTTAGTGGTGAAAAGGGCATGCACTGTGATTCACAGCACCTGTTAGAGGTGAAAAGGGCGTGCACTGTGATTCAGCAATATCTGTTAGTGGTGAAAAGGGCATGTACTGTGATTCAGCAATATCTGTTAGAGGTGAAAAGGGCATGTACTGTGATTCAGCAATATCTTAGTTTAGTAAGGTTGAGAAAAGGGCATGTACTGTGATTCAGCAATATCTGTTAGTGGTGAAAAGGGCATGTACTGTGATTCAGCAATATCTGTTGTGGTGAAAAGGGCATGTACTGTGATTCAGCAGCATACTTTCAGTTAGAGGTGAAAGGGCATGCAATGTGATTCAGCAGTACCTGTTAGAGGTGAAAAGGGCATGCACTGTGATTCAGCAGTATCTGTCAGTGGTGAAAGGGGCATGCACTGTGATTCACAGCACTTGTTAGAGGTGAAAGGACATGCACTGTGATTCACAGTACCTGTTAGAGGTGAAAGGGCATGCACTGTGATTCAGCAGTATCTGTTAGTGGTGAAAAGGGCATGCACTGTGATTCACAGCACCTGTTAGAGGTGAAAGGGCATGCACTGTGATTCACAGCACCTGTTAGAGGTGAAAGGGCATGCACTGTGATTCACAGCACCTGTTAGAGGTGAAAGGGCATGCACTGTGATTCACAGCACCTGTTGGAGGTGAAAGGGCATGCACTGTGATTCAGCAGTACCGTTAGAGGTGAAAAGGGCATGAACTGTGATTCAGCAGTATCTGTTAGTGGTGAAAAAGGGCATGCACTGTGATTCACAGCACCTGTTAGAGGTGAAAGAGCATGCACTGTGATTCAGCAGTACCCGTTAGAGGTGAAAAGGGCATGCACTGTGATTCAGCAGTATCTGTTAGAGGTGAAAAGGACATGCGCATGCACTGTGATTCAGTCGGAGTGACCTTGTTCCAGGCTTTCATCTAGGCATTTCCTCTATGTATTTTAGAGCAGGGTTGTAATAAATATTCGTCGTCAACTCACTTTGAACAAAAATGCCATTTATCTTATTAATGCTTCCATCATGAATTTCCCTCTGTTCGTCCTGTAATTTGTGAGTTGGGTCACAAACAAAATTTACCATTTTGGGGGTATATTTTGGTAATTGTTTTTGAGCACAAGTTAGGCCGTTCACTTTGCTACTTTCCAAGACATAAGATCCTTGATTGGCCATAAATGATAAACTAATGAAGTCTCAAAGCATTGCCACAGACTGCAGCATTATCAAAAACAAACCCGATGCAACTAAATTTCTTTGCACTACTTTACATTTGTGTTGAGTGTTTATTTGTGTTTTGTCTAACAATGTCTTAGTTTGCAATATTTGGCAAGATCTATTCGTATGCAGCTTATTCCTGTTCTGTGTTTGGTAGATTTTTTTTAATTGACAACTGGTTCTTTTTGATTACACTGCAAGAAAAAAGTCCGGTTTTGATAGGAGTGGGTATATAGCAGTGTTGCTGATGATGAGTATCTATGACGAATTTCTTTTAGGGCGTTTAGTTTTTTTTTGTTTTTTAATGTGGAATGCTCTCCTTTTGATTTGCTTTCAGGCTTTTACTGTCTTTAAAAATCACCCCCAGCCCCTTCCCCCACACCACAGTCCTCTCTAACCTGTGCCTGATTACTTCTACTACTGCTGATATTGTTACTGCTACTACTGCTGATATTGTAACTGCTACTACTGCTGATATTGTTACTGCTACTACTGCTGCTCCTGCTTCTGCTGCTGCCGCCGTTGCTTCTAGTTCACTGCTTTCAGACTGTGTTTCTGTGCTACTACTTCACCTGCTTTCAGAACTGTGTTTCTGTGCTACTACTTCACCTGCTTTCAGAACTGTGTTTCTGTGCTATACTTCACTGCTTCAGACTGTGTTTCTGTGCTCTACTTCACCTGCTTTCAGAGCTGTGTTTCTGTGCTATACTTCACCTGCTTTCAGAGCTGTGTTTCTGTGCTACTACTTCACCTGCTTTCAGAGCTGTGTTTCTGTGCTACTACTTCACCTGCTTTCAGAGCTGTGTTTCTGTGCTACTACTTCACCTGCTTTCAGAGCTGTGTTTCTGTGCTACTACTTCACCTGCTTTCAGAGCTGTGTTTCTGTGCTACTACTTCACCTGCTTTCAGAGCGTGTTTCTGTTCTACTTCACCTGCTTTCAGACTGTGTTTCTGTGCTACTACTTCACCTGCTTTCAGAGCTGTGTTTCTGTGCTTCTACTTCACCTGCTTTCAGAGCTGTGTTTCTGTGCTACTACTTCACCTGCTTTCAGAGCTGTGTTTCTGTGCTACTACTTCACCTGCTTTCAGAGCTGTGTTTCTGTGCTTCTACTTCACCTGCTTTCAGAGCTGTGTTTCTGTTGCTACTACTTCACCTGCTTTCAGAGCTGTGTTTTCTGTGCTTACTACTTCACCTGCTTTCAGAGCTGTGTTTCTGTGCTACTACTTCACCTGCTTTCAGAGCTGTGTTTCTGTGCTACTACTTCACCTGCTTTCAGACTGTGTTTCTGTGCTACTACTTCACCTGCTTTCAGAACTGTGTTTCTGTGCTACTACTTCACCTGCTTTCAGAAGCTGTGTTTCTGTGCTATCTACTTCACACTGCTTTCAGAACTGTGTTTCTGTGCTTCTACTTCACCTGCTTTCAAAGCTGTGTTTCTGTGCTTCTACTTCACCTGCTTTCAGAGCTGTGTTTTCTGTGCTACTACTTCACCTGCTTTCAGAACTGTGTTTCTGTGCTTCTACTTCACCTGCTTTCAGAGCTGTGTTTCTGTGCTATCTTACTTCACCTGCTTTCTAGAGCTGTGTTTCTGTGCTTACTACTTCACCTGCTTTCAGAGCTGTGTTTCTGTGCTTCTACTTCACCTGCTTTCAGACTGTGTTTCTGTGCTACTACTTCACCTGCTTTCAGAGCTGTGTTTCTGTGCTACTACTTCACCTGCTTTCAGAGCTGTGTTTCTGTGCTACTACTTCACCTGCTTTCAGAGCTGTGTTTCTGTGCTACTACTTCACCTGCTTTCAGAGCTGTGTTTCTGTGCTACTACTTCACCTGCTTTCAGAGCTGTGTTTCTGTGCTACTACTTCACCTGCTTTCAGAACTGTGTTTTGTGTATTCACGTTTCAGAGTGCTGGCTTCCTACTTTTTCACTCCTGCTTTCAGAGCTGTGTTTCTGTGCTTCTACTTCACCTGCTTTCAGAGCTGTGTTTCTGTGCTACTACTTCACCTGCTTTCAGAGCTGTGTTTCTGTGCTTCTACTTCACCTGCTTTCAGAGCTGTGTTTCTGTGCTCTACTTCACTGCTTCAAACTGTGTTTCGTACTCTTCACCTGCTTTCAGAACTGTGTTTCTGTGCTACTACTTCACCTGCTTTCAGAGCTGTGTTTCTGTGCTTCTACTTCACCTGCTTTTCAGAGCTGTGTTTCTGTGCTTCTACTTCACCTGCTTTCAGAACTGTGTTTCTGTGCTACTACTTCACCTGCTTTCAGACTGTGTTTCTGTGCTACTACTTCACCTGCTTTCAGAACTGTGTTTCTGTGCTACTACTTCACCTGCTTTCAGAACTGTGTTTCTGTGCTACTACTTCACCTGCTTTCAGAACTGTGTTTCTGTGCTACTACTTCACCTGCTTTCAGAACTGTGTTTCTGTGCTATCTACTTCACTGCTTTCAGAGCTTGTGTTTCTGTGCTTCTACTTCACCTGCTTTCAGAACTGTGTTTCTGTGCTACTACTTCACCTGCTTTCAGAACTGTGTTTCTGTGCTACTACTTCACCTGCTTTCAGAGCTGTGTTTCTGTGCTACTACTTCACCTGCTTTCAGACTGTGTTTCTGTGCTACTACTTCACCTGCTTTCAGAACTGTGTTTCTGTGCTACTACTTCACCTGCTTTCAGAACTGTGTTTCTGTGCTACTACTTCACCTGCTTTCAGAACTGTGTTTCTGTGCTACTACTTTCACCTGCTTTCAGAGCTGTGTTTCTGTGCTACTACTTCACCTGCTTTCAGAGCTGTGTTTCTGTGCGTCTAACTTCACCTGCTTTCAGAACTGTGTTTCTGTGCTACTACTTCACCTGCTTTCAGAACTGTGTTTCTGTGCTACTACTTCACCTGCTTTCAGAACTGTGTTTCTGTGCTACTACTTCACCTGCTTTCAGAACTGTGTTTCTGTGCTACTACTTCACCTGCTTTCAGAACTGTGTTTCTGTGCTTCTACTTCACCTGCTTTCAGAACTGTGTTTCTGTGCTACTACTTCACCTGCTTTCAGAACTGTGTTTCTGTGCTACTACTTCACCTGCTTTCAGAGCTGTGTATTCCTACTTCACTGCTTTCAGACTGTGTTTCTGTGCTCTACTTCACCTGCTTTAGACTGTGTTTCTGTGCTCTATTCACCTGCTTTCAGACTGTGTTTCTGTGCTCTACTTCACCTGCTTTCAGAATGTGTTCTGTGCTACTACTTCACCTGCTTTCAGACTGTGTTTCTGTGCTACTATTCACCTGCTTTCAGAATGGTTTCTGTGCTACTACTCACCTGCTTTCAGAACTGTTTCTGTGCCTACTCACTGCTTCAGACTGTGTTTTGTGCTCTACTTCACCTGCTTTCAGACTGTGTTTCTGTGCTCTACTTCACCGCTTTCAGAACGTGTTCTGTGCTTACTTCACCTGCTTTCAGACTGTGTTTCTGTGCTATACTTCACCTGCTTTCGACGGTTCTGTGTCTACTTCACTGCTTTCAGACGTGTTTCTGTGCTCTATTCACTGCTTTCAGACTGGTTCGTGCTATACTTCACCTGCTTTCAGAACTGTGTTTCGTGCTCTACTTCACTGTTCAGACTGTGTTTTGTGCTCTACTCACCTGCTTTCAGACGTGTTTGTGCTTACTTACCTGCTTCAGAACTGTGTTTCTGTGCCTACTTACTGCTTTCAGACTGTGTTTCTGTCTCTCTCACCTGCTTTCAGAACTGTGTTTGTGCTCCTTCACGCTTTCAGACTGTGTTCTGTGCTTCTATCACCTGCTTTCAGACGTGTTGTGTACTTCACCTGCTTTCGACTGTTCTGTCACTTCACCTGTTTAGAGTGTTTCGTGCTCTATTCACCTCTTTCAGACTGTTTTGGTTATCACTGCTTCGACTGTGTTCGTGCATACTCATGCTTTCAGACGTGTTTCTGTCTTACTGCTTCAGCGTGTTTATCAGCTTTCAGACTGTTTCTGTGCTATCACTGCTTTCAGACGTTTTTGTGTTCTTCCTGCTTTCAAGCTGGTTTTGCTACTTCACTGCTTCAGCTGTTCTGTCTACTTCATGCTTTAGATGTGTTCTGTTACTTCATTTCAACTGTGTTTCTGTGTCCTTCCGCTTTACTGTGTTTTGTGCTCTCTTATCTTCAGACTGTTCTGTGCTCTACTTCACCCTTCGAACTGTTCTGTGCTACTACTTCACCTGCTTTCAGACTGGTTTCTGTGCACTCACTCTTTCAGAGTGTTTGCTACTACTACTGCTTCAGATGTTTTGCTCTACTCCGCTTTCAGCGTGTTTCTGTGTTCTACTCACCTGCTTTCAGACTGTTTCTGTTCTACTTACTCTTGGCTGTGTTGTGCTATATTCCTTCGAAGTGTTTGTGCTCTACTCATCTTTCAGACTGTTCTTGCTACTTCACGTTTAGACTGTTCTGTCTCTTCACCTCTTCAGACGTGTTTGGCTCACTTCACCTGCTTTCAGAACTGTGTTTCTGTGCTCTACTTCACCTGCTTTCAGAGCTGTGTTTCTGTGCTTCTACTTCACCTGCTTTCAGAACTGTGTTTCTGTGCTACTACTTCACCTGCTTTCAGAGCTGTGTTTCTGTGCTACTACTTCACCTGCTTTCAGAACTGTGTTTCTGTGCTTCTACTTCACCTGCTTTCAGAACTGTGTTTCTGTGCTACTACTTCACCTGCTTTCAGAACTGTGTTTCTGTGCTTCTACTTCACCTGCTTTCAGACTGTGTTTCTGTGCTACTACTTCACCTGCTTTCAGAGCTGTGTTTCTGTGCTACTACTTCACCTGCTTTCAGAGCTGTGTTTCTGTGCTACTACTTCACCTGCTTTCAGACTGTGTTTCTGTGCTACTACTTCACCTGCTTTCAGAGCTGTGTTTCTGTGCTACTACTTCACCTGCTTTCAGACTGTGTTTCTGTGCTACTACTTCACCTGCTTTCAGAACTGTGTTTCTGTGCTACTACTTCACCTGCTTTCAGACTGTGTTTCTGTGCTTCTACTTCACCTGCTTTCAGAGCTGTGTTTCTGTGCTTCTACTTCACCTGCTTTCAGACTGTGTTTCTGTGCTACTACTTCACCTGCTTTCAGAGCTGTGTTTCTGTGCTATCTAACTTTCACCTGCTTTCAGAACTGTGTTTCTGTGCTACTACTTCACCTGCTTTCAGAACTGTGTTTCTGTGCTCTACTTCACCTGCTTTCAGAACTGTGTTTCTGTGCTACTACTTCACCTGCTTTCAGAGCTGTGTTTCTGTGCTACTACTTCACCTGCTTTCAGAACTGTGTTTCTGTGCTACTACTTCACCTGCTTTCAGAACTGTGTTTCTGTGCTACTACTTCACCTGCTTTCAGAACTGTGTTTCTGTGCTTCTACTTCACCTGCTTTCAGAGCTGTGTTTCTGTGCTACTACTTCACCTGCTTTCAGAGCTGTGTTTCTGTGCTTCTACTTCACCTGCTTTCAGAACTGTGTTTCTGTGCTACTACTTCACCTGCTTTCAGAACTGTGTTTCTGTGCTACTACTTCACCTGCTTTCAGAGCTGTGTTTCTGTGCTTCTACTTCACCTGCTTTCAGAACTGTGTTTCTGTGCTTCTACTTCACCTGCTTTCAGAACTGTGTTTCTGTGCTACTACTTCACCTGCTTTCAGAACTGTGTTTCTGTGCTTCTACTTCACCTGCTTTCAGACTGTGTTTCTGTGCTTCTACTTCACCTGCTTTCAGAACTGTGTTTCTGTGCTACTACTTCACCTGCTTTCAGAACTGTGTTTCTGTGCTACTACTTCACCTGCTTTCAGAACTGTGTTTCTGTGCTACTACTTTACCTGCTTTCAGAGCTGTGTTTCTGTGCTCTACTTCACCTGCTTTCAGAACTGTGTTTCTGTGCTACTACTTCACCTGCTTTCAGAACTGTGTTTCTGTGCTACTACTTCACCTGCTTTCAGAACTGTGTTTCTGTGCTTCTACTTCACCTGCTTTCAGAACTGTGTTTCTGTGCTTCTACTTCACCTGCTTTCAGAACTGTGTTTCTGTGCTTCTACTTCACCTGCTTTCAGAACTGTGTTTCTGTGCTTCTACTTCACCTGCTTTCAGACTGTGTTTCTGTGTTTCTACTTCACCTGCTTTCAGAGCTGTGTTTCTGTGCTACTACTTCACCTGCTTTCAGAGCTGTGTTTCTGTGCTTCTACTTCACCTGCTTTCAGAGCTGTGGTTCTTATTGGTTGCCTCCAGATGTTGAGGATGGTGTGTCACCCATGGTCTCTGGACCACTCTGTCAGGCCTTCTCTGGAGTGGCAGCGGTGAAGACGGATGTGCTTGTGTGTGATTCAGAAAGGGTGCCGACATACACATAGCTAGCAAGAGAAGCTTTCCAGCTTGACTACATCTTCATTGTAGGGAAATGAAGTAAAGGACAACGAAAACAACGCAGAATACAGAGTTCTTCCCTGTTTTCCTTACCTCATGGCAACTGCACCTAATATTGAAACAAAGCAGAATAAAGAGTTCTTCCCTATCTTCCTTGCCTCAGGGCAACTGCACCTAGTATTGAAACAAAGCAGAATAAAGAGTTTCTTCCCTATCTTCCTTATCCTAGGGCAACTGTACCTAATACTAAAACAAAGCAGAATGAAAAGTTCTTCCCTATCTTCCTTATCTAAGGGCAGCTGCCCTGAAAACTAGAACAGAGCAAAATAACGAGTTCTTCCCTATCTTCCCTATCTTAGGGCAACTGCACCAAATACTATACTATCGTTACTGGTACTTCTCACTAACACTGTTGCTGCTGTCACTGTTACTAATGCTGTCAGTGTAGCACTAATGCTGCTGCTGCCACTGTTAGTAAGCTATCAGTGTAACAGTAATGCTGCTGCCACTGTTAGTAAGCTATCAGTGTAACACCAATGCTGCTGCTGTTGCTGCCACTGTCAGTAAGCTGTCAGTATAACACTAATGTTGCTGCTGCCACTGTTAGTAAGATATCAGTGTAACACTAATGCTGCTGCTGCTGCCACTATTAGTAAGCTGTCGGTGTAACACTAATGCTGCTGCTGCCACTGTTAGTAAGCTATCAGTGTAACACTAATGCTGCTGCTGCCACTGTTAGTAAGCTATCAGTGTAACACTAATGCTGCTGCTGCTGCCACTGTTAGTAAGCTGTCGGTGTAACACTAATGCTGCTGCTGCTGCCACTGTTAGTAAGCTGTCGGTGTAACTAGTCCTTCCATTACTATTGCTACTACTACACTACTACCATTGCTGCTGCTGTTGCTGCATCCGGTGCTGCTTCTGCTGATACTACTGCTGCTGCTTCTGCTGATACTACTGGTGCTGCATCTACTAATACTTCCGCTGTTGCTTTGTGTAACTATTGCCTCTACTTCCACTGCAGCGGCTGTGACTGCAACTACTGCTGCTCTTTAAAAACCATAGTCCCTGTTCATGCTGCTTCTGCGCTACTTCTACTGCCACAACACTGCACCATGGTAAATACCACAACACTGCACCATCGTGAATATCACAACACTGCACCATGGTAAATACCACAAACACTGCACCATGGTAAATACCACAACACTGCACCAATGGTAAATACCACAACACTGCACCATGGTAAATACCACAACACTGCACCAATGGTAAATACCACAACACTGCACCATGGTAAATACCACAACACTGCACCATGGTAAATACCACAACACTGCACCATGGTAAACACCACAACACTGCACCATGGTAAATACCACAACACTGCACCATGGTAAATACCACAACACTGCACCATGTAATACCACAATACTGCACCATGGTAAATACCACAACACTGCACCAATGGTAAATACCACAACACTGCACCATGGTAATACCACAACACTGCACCATGGTAAATACCACAACACTGCACCATGGTAAATACCACAACACTGCACCAATGGTAAATACCACAACACTGCACCATGGTAAATACCACAACACTGCACCAATGGTAAATACCACAACACTGCACCAAAGGTAAATACCACAACACTGCACCATGGTAAATACCACAACACTGCACCAATGGTAAATACCACAACACTGCACCATGGTAAATACCACAACACTGCACCAATGGTAAATACCACAACACTGCACCATGGTAAATACCACAACACTGCACCAATGGTAAATACCACAACACTGCACCATGGTAAACACCACAACACTGCACCATGGTAAATACTACAACACTGCACCATGGTAAATCACCACAACACTGCACCATGGTAAATACCACAACACTGCACCATGGTAAATACCACAACACTGCACCATGGTAAATACCACAACACTGCACCATGGTAAATACCACAACACTGCACCATGGTAAATACCACAACCTGCACCATGGTAAATATCACAACCTGCACCATGGTAAATACCACGAACTCTGCACCATGTAAATACCTACACCTGCACCATGGTAAATACACAACACTGCACCATGGTAATACCATGCTTGCCTATACACCGTTCGGCAGTGCTGTAACACCACGTGTAACTGTTCTTCTGCAATGCTGCTGCTGCACTACTGCTAACACTGCTGCTCCTGTTGCGCTACTAATACTAGTGACCGCTGTTCTAAATGACATTGTTCTTGCAAATGGTTTCAGTTCTAACACTAATTCTATTTCGACAACCACTACCGTCCACACACGTTACTCATGCCTGCAACGGTATGTACAAGCTGAGGACTGACCATAAGCAACGGATGTACAAGCTGAAGCACTGACCATAGCAACGGGATGTACAAGCTGAAGCACTGACCATAGCAACGGTATGTACAAGCTGAAGCACTGACCATTGCAACGGGATGTACAAACTGAAGAACTGACCATTGCAACGGTATGTACAAGCTGAAGCACTGACCATTGCAACGGGCTGTACAAGCTGAAGCACTGACCATAGCAACGAATGTACAAGCTGAAGCACTGACC
>CM065748.1:40382655-40385121 GCA_033310375.1 Conus canariensis
TGTCACTGCCTTTCTGTCTTTATCACCACCACCCCCCCCCCAACGTCACAAAGATCCCCCACACCCCTCCCCTCTCTGTCACTGCCTTTCTGTCTTTATCACCACCCACCCCCCCCACCCAACGTCACAAACATCCCCCACACCCCTCCCCTCTCTGTCACTGCCTTTCTGTCTTTATCACACCCCCCCCCCCCCCCCAAACGTCACAAAGATCCCCCATACCCCTCCCCTCTCTGTCACTGCCTTTCTGTCTTTAACACCCCCCCCCCACGTCACAAAGATCTCCCACACCCCTCCCCTCTCTGTCACTGCCTTTCTGTCTTTATCACCCCCCCCCCCCCAACGTCACAAAGATCCCCCACACCCCTCCCCTCTCTGTCACTGCCTTTCTGTCTTTATCACCACCACCACCCCCAACGTCACAAAGATCCCCCACACCCCTCCCCTCTCTGTCACTGCCTTTCTGTCTTTATCAACCCCCCCCCCCCCCAACGTCACAAAGATCCCCCACACCCCTCCCCTCTCTGTCACTGCCTTTCTGTCTTTATCACACACCCCCCCCTAACGTCACAAAAGATCCCCCACACCCATCCCCTCTCTGTCACTGCCTTTCTGCCTTTTTAACCGCCCCCCCCCCCCCCCAACGTCACAAATATCCCCCACACCGCTCCCCTCTCTGTCACTGCCTTTCTGTCTTTATCACCCCCCCCCCCCCCCAACGTCACAGAGATCCCACACACCCCTCCCCTCTCTATCACTGCCTTTCTGTCTTTATCACCCCCCCCCAACTCACAAAGATACCCCTCCCCCCTACTCCTCGTCTGTCAACCCCCCTTCCCCCCCCCCCCAACGTCACAAAGATCCCCACACCCCTCCCCTCTCTGTCACTGCCTTTCTGTCTTTATCACCCCCCCCCCCCCCCCAACGTCACAAAGATCCCCCCCACACCCTCCCCTCTCTGTCACTGCCTTTCTGTCTTTATCACCCCCCCAACGTCACAAAGATCCCCCACACCCCTCCCCTCTCTGTCACTGCCTTTCTGTCTTTATCACCCCACCCCCCAACGTCACAAAGATCCCCCACACCCCCTCCCCTCTCTAGTCACTGCCTTTCTGTCTTTATCACCCCACCCCAACGTCACAAAGATCCCCCACACCACTCCCCTCTCTGTCACTGCCTTTCTGTCTTTATCACCCCCCCCCCCAACGTCACAAAGATCCCCCACACCCCTCCCCTCTCTGTCACTGCCTTTCTGTCTTTATCACACCCCCCCCCCAACGTCACAAAGATCCCCCACACCCCTCCCCTCTCTGTCACTGCCTTTCTGTCTTTATCACCCCCCCCCCCCCCCCAACGTCACAAAGATCCCCCACACCCCTCCCCTCTCTGTCACTGCCTTTCTGTCTTTATCACCCCCCCCCCCCGCACAATCCCACACCCCCCCACGTCTGTCACTCCTTTCTGTCTTTATCACCCCCCAACGTCAAAAATCCCCCACACCCCTCCCCTCTCTGTCACTGCCTTTCTGTCTTTATCAACCCCCCCCCCCAACGTCACAAAGATCCCCCACACCCTCCCCTCTCTGTCACTGCCTTTCTGTCTTTATCAACCCCCCCCCCCCCCAACGTCACAAAGATCCCCCACACACCCTCCCCTCTCTGTCACTGCCTTTCTGTCTTTATCACACCACCCCCCCCAACGTCACAAAGATCCCCCACACCCCATCCCTCTCTGTCACTGCCTTTCTGTCTTTATCACACCCACCCCCCCCCCCCAACGTCACAAAGATCCCCCACACCCCTCCCCTCTCTGTCACTGCCTTTCTGTCTTTATCACACCCCCCCCCCAACGTCACAAAGATCCCCCACACCCCTCCCTCTCTGTCACTGCCTTTCTGTCTTTATCACCCCCCCCCCCCCAACGTCACAAAGATCCCCCACACCCCTCCCCTCTCTGTCACTGCCTTTCTGTCTTTATCACCCCCCCCCAACGTCCAAAGATCCCCCACACCCCTCCCTCATCTGTCACTGCCTTTCTGTCTTTATCAACCCCCAACGTCACAAAGATCCCCCACACCCACTCCCCTCTCTGTCACTGCCTTTCTGTCTTTAATCAAACCCCCCCCAACGTCACAAAGATCCCCCACACCCACTCCCCTCTTGTCACTGCCTTTCTGTCTTTATCACACCCCCCCCCCCCAACGTCACAAAGATCCCCCACACCCCTCCCCTCTCTGTCACTGCCTTTCTGCCTTTATGACACCCCCAACGTCACAAAGATCCCCCACCACCCCACTCCCCTCCCTCTGTCACTGCCTTTCTGTCTTTATCACCCCCACCCCCCAACGTCACAAAGATCCCCCACACCCCACCTCTCTCTGTCACTGCTTTCTGTCTTTATCACCCCCAACGTCACAAAGATCCCCCACACCCCTCCCCTCTCGCTTCACTGCCTTTCTGTCTTTAT
>CM065748.1:40390221-40415221 GCA_033310375.1 Conus canariensis
AGAAAAAGTATCTATGTTATTACAGCAAAGTATTAACCAGCTAACCAAATGGTCTGAATTAAACCATATGTGTTTAAACCCTGTCAAAACCAAACATATGATCATAACCACAAGACAAAAACGTCAAACCCTTTCTTATACGAGCACACCCCTTTCTATCAATGGCATAACTATCGAAGAAACAGTCTGTCATAAAGTCTTAGGAGTAGTTATAGATAACAATCTGTCATGGTCAGAACATGTACGGTCTTTGTGCAAAACAGTTTCAAAAAAGATATACCAGCTGTCCAAGATAAAGCATTTCCTAGACTGCCATTCACGTAAAATATTTTTTCACGCTTATATTGAATCCCATATAAATTATGCATCTACAATTTGGGATTCAGCAAGTAATCATATACTCAAACCTTTGTTTAGTCTTTATAGACGTTCCCTGAAATTAGTTTTGTTAAAATCGGTTACGTTATCATACTCTGACTATACAGATCTGGATATTTTACCATTAAACTTGAAGCTTAAATTCAATAAAGCTTTATTCATGTTTAAGATTCTTTCGGGTCGTGCTCCCCCTTCAATTACAGAGAAATTTAGATTGAATGAAAATCGCCATTTTTATAAAATGTTAATACCCCGTCCAAGAATAGATATGTTTAAAACCAGTCTTCACTACTCTGGCGGCTTCTTGTGGAACCGCATTTCACCCTCTCTTGATGTTCATGCCAGCATATATAGCTTTAAAAGGGCACTTCATACCCAGCTAATGACTGAATTTTCCAATTCATGCTCTTAAACTCTCTCTCTCTCTCTCTCTGTCTCTCTCACTCTCTCTCTCCCTCTGTCTGTCTGTCTGTCTGTCTGTCTGTCTGTCTCTCTCTCTGTACTGGTCTCTTTCATCTATTGTTCCAAAGGTGCTGCTTGTCAAGTGTAAATTTTTGTCTTTGCTTACAGGTTGGGGTGCCTGTTCAATGATTTTTTTTTCTTTTTCCAGAAATGTGTTATAATTTTATTGTTGTGATAATGTTTATTGTATATATATTTATCTATCTTCCAATAACCATTTTTTCATGAACTATATATGATGACCCCTCCCCTCCCATCTGTTTC
Organism: Conus canariensis; assembly: GCA_033310375.1. NCBI lineage: Eukaryota > Metazoa > Mollusca > Gastropoda > Neogastropoda > Conidae > Conus > Conus canariensis. The sequence continues at coordinate 40,391,326 of CM065748.1, forward strand.
TCTCTCTGTCTCTCTGTCTCTGTCTCTGTCTCTGTCTCTCTCTCTGTCTCTCTCTCTCTCTCTCTGTCTGTCTGTCTGTCTGTCTGTCTGTCTCTCTCTCTCTCTCTCTCTATCTCTCTCTCTCTCTCTCTCTCCTCTCTCTCTCTCTCTCTCTCTCTCTCTCTCTCTCTCTCCCTCTCTCTTCCAGGCATTGATTGTCGTCTGTTCTTTTGTGTTAACCATTTCCTCTGTCTATTTATAGCGTTTATGTATGTTTACTTTAATTCTAGATTAGTTTTGCTGATGTTATTATTGCATTTTATATGTATTTCCCTTTGTTGAGGGCCGGATGTAAAAAAAGCCATTTTGTGCTTATTCCGCTTTTTCCCTCATTAAAAAAGATTCGTTCGTTCGTTCGTTCGTTCGTTCTCTCTCTCTCTCTCTCTCTCTCTCTCTCTCTCTCTCTCTCTCTCCTCTCTCTCTCTCTCTCTCTCTCTCTCTCTCCCCTCTTCGATAGGAGGATCGCTTATTCCATATCTGTGTGTGCCGATTCTTTTCTTCTTTGTAATACATTTCTTTATTCTTGTTTGTTGTTTAAATCCGTTTCTTTTTTCCTTTTAAAGTCATCTACGCCTTAATGGATGAACTTTTTAATGTTGTGAAGATATGTGTGTTTGTTAAAAGTTTTGTAAGTCTTAGTCGCTAGTCATACTTAGTCCCTTAACGGGGCAAGGGCCGGATGAAAAAAAGCATGTGTTTGCTTATCTGTTACCCTTGGAAATAAAGATTATCATCATCATCATCTGCACGCGCGAAAGGCGCTGGGGGGTGTGCAGTGGATGAGACCAGCACTGGTGCGACCGTGAAAGAAGACATGCGCTGTGTGCTTATCCCGCCAATTACACGGGCAGAAAGCAGTGAAGAGGAAGGAGATACAGACCGCCCTTTGACCGCTCCATCCTGCCAACACTCAGCATCCCCCCTCCACTCCCCGCCCCCTTCACCAGCTAAGGCCTGCTCTTCTCACCCAGTGACAGAACCTCCTCCCTCCACTGCCCCTTCATTGAGCCCATCTTCCGTCACCGTTCCAGTCGGCGTTAGTGCACAGGCTTCACAGTCCCCCACTTCTACTGATAATTCACCCCCCTCCTCACCATCCTCCACTGTAACCCCTGCCCCACCTGACTCAGTCATGCCCCTCCCCTCTCCTAAACAAGACACCACTCTCACGGCAGTTACTGAAAGCGTTAGCAGAGACACCACCACAGACACTGAAAGCGTTTCCAGTGACAAAGACGGTGACCAAACTTCAAAGCCAGGGAACATGCCAGATGTGTGCTGCTGCCATGATGACTGTGTGTCCAAGGCAGAGTTTTTATAAACAACACAATCCCTACAAGCTGAAGTTTCAGCCCTTCGTGCAGCACTGCAAGAAGCAAGACAGACATTTAAGATTGACATAGATGCCATCACCACTCAGTTACTGCACTTACAAGCCCAAAACACACAAAAACCTCTTCCCCGCTCCTCAAATCACAAACTTCCCTCCAAGACTACATCCTCCAAACCACCCTCCCCCAAATCATCCACCCCCAAATCATCATCTCCCATATTGCTCACCTGCCTAATGCCGCTGCCACAGAGAGCAATGCTGACAGTGGACACAGTGTAGGCAAAGCAGACTCCACAGCAGTGTCTGAGTCCCTCAGTCAGCAGACCTCCACCCCCACCCTCTCCAACATGTCAGTGTCACTAAGGACACCACCCCCAACCCTCTCCAACATGTCAGTGTCACTAAGGACACCACTACCATTCTGCTGGGGGATGATGTAGTGAAAGGGGTGGATCCCTCCCGATCCTCACCTCCCAACAGCAAGCCCCAAAAAGTGTGTGTCAGTGACCTGACAGTGACCCAACTGACTGAGTGGCTCAGTGGCCAGACACCCTCAACCACCGTGAGACTGGCTGCAGTTCATGTTGGGATCCACGACTGCGCACAAGTCCAGGTCTCAGCAGACAGTGCCATCAGCAGTGACAAGTGGAAAGACCGTCTTTCCCAGTGCCGGAGGGTCTTTCCCAAAGCGTCACTGCTAGCTTCTGCTATCATGCCTGCCAGAGGACGACACCCCTTCAATCCAGTCATTCATCACAGCAACAGGAACCTGCAGCAGGTGTGTGAGGCATGGGTGTTTACTACAGGGACCACACTGCTGTCTTCACCACCAGCAGTGGAGCACCCAGATTGGCATTGTACCGAAATGCCATTCTGCCAATGAGGAAAGGGACAGCACGCCTTGCTGAAAATCTGTTTGCTAGGAAACAGGCAGACAGCATCAGTACAAAGAGGGGCAGTGACCACAGGCCTCGCCCCACTGGACGTCTCTCCACTTCCCGCTTGTTGCATCACCGCTCCGTTCCTCCTCCCGTCCATTCACCTACTCCACACATGTTACCAACAAACAATCACACATCACAGTCCTCTCAACCCCGAGAACCCTCCTACTCTTCCCTATTCTCCGGCTGACCCACACTACTCAGAGGTCTTTCCTCCTCTCCATACCATCAGTCTTAAGGCCCCCCCCCCCCCCCCCCCCCCCCCCCCCCCCCCCCCCCGCCTCCTTACCGACTCCGACGACAGGACAGTAGACCTACTACCACTTGGGGAACTAATTCGTATGGTGATAGAGAGAACTACACTTCGTCTCCACAACCACCACCAATGATGCCACCGCCTGTGTATCCTTTATGTTCTTCCCCTCTTTTCCTCCCACCTGCTTTTCGGCAGTGGCCACACTTCATGCCAATGCCATCAAACTATGGCCAATTCTCCTAGACTTGAATTAGTGTGTGTGTGTGTGTGTGTGTGTGTGTGTGTGTGTGTGTGTGTGTGTGTGTGTGTGTGTGTGTGTGTTGTGTGTGTGTGTGTGCTTATAAAAACCACACACACACACACACACACACACACATAAAATATAATATATATATATATATATATATATATATACTTTAAGCCTACATTCACGTGGAAAGTGCAGAGTTTGAAATATATATATCTGCCAATGTGGACTGTGTAATTCCAAATCTGCCGACCATCTGATAAGATGAGAAGGAAAAGTGGCTGCGAACTACATTATCAGCATTTTTGAAGAAAGCAAGACTTTTGTATTATAGTTGTATTGTACCTGAATGGTGTGTGAGCACGCTCAGAAACCTCCTGTGGTGTGGATAAAGCTTCGGTGGCACTTGTCACAAGTGTGCTATGTAGCTTTGTGAATTTAACTTCTGTCTTTTTTTCATATTCATTATCCTTTTGCATTGAGCATTGTTGGGTTTGGTGTGTATGTGTATTGTTTCATATGTGTTTGTAATTTTAACTTTTGTTTGTTTCTCATATTCATTATCTTTTTGCATTGAAGATTGTTGTTTTGTGTGTGTATGCTATACAGACATATTTGTGTTTGTATTCAAGTGTATCCTTGCTATATTCGATTTAGTTGCACAAATGGTGCAGTCATCTTCAAAGTGGCCACAGGAAGATGGACTACGTATTGAACATCTAAATATAAACCATATACAAAACAAGTTACCGGAGGTACCCACTATACAGTATAATCAAGACAAACCCTTTCATATATTTGGCTTTCAGATACTGTCCCTGATGCCACTGTCTTAATCTCTGGCTACAATATTGTACGCAGAGATCCCACCGAATCCAAATCTACGGGCATATTACTCTACGTTCATGGATCACTTGGGACCTGTAGATTAGACGTCACGTATCCGAGAGGGGATACATAGGTAACGTATCGACCCCGTATCGCAAAGTCTCGCGCGATTTCATCAGACCGTTGACGGATCACAAGTGATCTATACGTGGCCTTTCCCGTATTTGTGTTACAAGAGCACAAGTCAAGTGTCTGGGTAACATTTTGGTTGTTTGTTTTAAACGTTTTCTCAACTTAATCTGTATGTTTTCATTCACTGACCTATGAATAGTGTGTGCAAAACACTTTCAAAGATACCACCCACTCACAGGCGAAAAGTCAGGCGACCGGGCAACACGTATCGCCAGTCGGCCTCCTCGTCACTGTGAACGAGGTTTGAGATCGCGGTTCCACTTCAGTTCTATTCATTCTTAAATGAGCTCAATTATGACTATAAAGCAATAAATATACACGAATCGTGATATTTTAAAGAGTTTTTGATCACTTGCTGCTATCATTTTGTTTTGAAAGCATGTATTCCATGTTTTTTATGGAACTGGGTCAACTGATGCCCTGCTACACATTCTTAATATAAGGAAAGATGAGGCCAAGCTGTCAGGCACCAGAGCGGCAGAAGCAGACGACACACAGCAGAAAGAGGCGTTTGCCGTCTTTGTTTTCCTTTCTTTTCTTTTCTTTGTTTACAAATTATAAGTTTATCAGAAAAGAATGTGCACACATGGGCGATATATAGACAACATCAGTTTTGATTCCACCAGCTTCGGGGATTTTTTTTTATCTGAGGAACTTTTTTTTAGTTAAATATGCAATCAGTTATCATAGATCTGTCTTAAGCGGAGTAGTGAGTACGTGTGGAAAGATTACAGGTGAAAAACAAGAACAACTACATAAATTGTATGAAAGTCGTGCTGTCAGAAAAGGTACTGAGATCGCTGCAGTTAAGTCTGATGTTCTGTCTAAACATTGTAATTTATTGCCATCAGGTAGAAGATTTCAGATTCCAAGATTTAAAACAAACATGTAAAAACAGCTTCCTTCCTGTATCGATCAAACTAATTAATCAAAAGTAAATTTCAACCCAACCCTGCTTTCACTGCTTGCGTATGTATAATCACATTTATGTGTAAGTGGGTATGGATGCGGGAAGGTGCATGAGCGTATGCGCGCATGCGTGCATTTGTATGTGTAGGTGGGTGTGTGCATAAGGAGGGGGGGGGGGATCTTATATGTGTATGTAATTAATTTTTGTTTGTACATGTACCATTGCTGTAATCTGTAATATGGCTGTCATGCATACCTTTTTATTGGCCACTCATAATTTCTCGGAAGAGATAATAAAGTGTTTTGATTTGATTTGATTTGATTTGATTTGATTTATCCAAACATGAGAGAGAGAGAGAGAGAGAGAGAGAGAGAGGAATGTGTGTGCGTGTGTGTGTGTGTGTGTGTGTGTGTGTGTGTGTGTGTGTGTGTGTGTGCGTGTGTGTGTGTGGTGTGTGTGTGTGTGTGTGAGTGTGTTTAGGTGTTACGGTGTGTGTGTGTGTGTGTGTGTGTGTGTGTGTGTGTGTGGTATTCTGCATGACATTTGCATATACTTCAACTTAACTTATGTCTCTCTGTTTTCAGCCGAAGGAGGGAAAAAGAAGAAGTTTTACTTTCTACCAAGGATGGGCATTCTCCTCATAATGGAGGTGCTACAACAGAACCCATACAGAAATGGGAACACTATACGGAGTAATAACCCATCAACTGAGACAGAGGTCAGTTGAAAATTTTTGTCTTTAAGTTAAGAAATGTGTGTGTGTGTGTGTGTGTGTGTGTGTGTGTGTGTGTGTGTGTGTGTGTGTGCATGGTGTGTGTGTGTGTGTGTGTGTGCGTGTGTGTGCGTGCGTGCATGCGTGTGTGTGTTTGTGTGTGTGTAGTTTCTTTGCATACTGATGTATAGAATATCGCAGTTTGCTGTGGATACAATGGAAAGAACCGGGAAAAGGGATGGGGGTGGGCTGGGGGAAAACAGGGAAGTACATGTTTTAGAACGTGCTGCAGTTCAAAACTGCATCGTACTTCGACAAAAATACTCACAGTGTCCCTTTTCTCTGTCTTTGATTGATTTATAATATCCAGATGTATTCACACTTCTTTTTTTATGCAGCTCTAAAATATCCTTCGCGTTTTGAAGCAGGGGCATATCAATAGGTTAAAAAAAAGGTAAACAAATATGAATACGGAAATAGTGGTAGAGGGGGTTAGAAAGTTGTTTGTTGCTTGAGAGCAAGAAAATCAAACCGTATTAGGTTTCATACTTAGTCTTTTGTTCTTCTTCTATTTGTTCCTCGCCTATCGGAGGGAGGGTGGAGTATGATGGTAGGCCGCTGAACATTCGTTCGATCCGCTGGCAGACCGCTCCCTCTCTTCCCCTCCCCCCCCCCCCCCCCCCCCCCTACTCCTCCACTCCCCTCTCTCCACCCCTCTCCCACTTTTGACCTGTAGAAATTTTCCGTGCCTTTCTTTTTTCTGCCCTAATTCTGGCTAAAAAGAAAAAAAAGAAACAACAACAAACACAAAACGAACAAACAAACCTGTCTACTGACTGTTTGGTTCCCCAGTCAGACTTAGTAAATGATGTGTGCTATGAACTAAACCTCTGTGTGTGTGTGTGTGTGTGTGTTGTGTGTGTGTGTGTGTGTGTGGTGCGTGCGTGCGTGCGTGGTGTGTGTGTGTGTGTGTGTGTGTGTGTGTGTGTGTGTGTGTGTGTTGTGTGTTACAGGGAGGAGTTCCGTGACGTGGAGCGGAGAACTGTACAGGACAGGGTGGAGAGACTTGAAAAGTTTTCGAAATGAACAGCTTCAAAACATGCGGAGGTCAGGAACTGAGGAGTATGACGAAAGAGGAAGGCTCTTGCAGGACCTCAGCGATCTGGAAAAAGAATGGGCCACCCGCAAGAGACCTGCCACAACCACCGCCGCAGACGTCCGCAAGAAACAACTCTCAGAGATCATCAATTAGGTGGTTGTAACAACTCTCAGAGATTATCCGTTAGGTAGTTTAACAACTCTCAGAGATCATCAATCAGATGGTTGTAACAACTCTCAGAGATCATCCATTAGGTAGTTGTAACAACTCTCAGAGGTCATCAATAGATGGTTGTAACAACTCTCAGAGATCATCCATTAGGTAGTTGTAACAACTCTCAGAGGTCATCAATCAGGTGGTTGTAACAAAACAACTCTTAGAGATCATCCATTAGGTAGTTGTAACAACTCTCAGAGATCATCAATCAGGTGGTTGTAATAACTCTCAGAGATCATCCATTAAGTAGTTGTAACAACTCTCAGAGATCATCCATTAGGTGGGTGTAACAACCCTCAGAGATCATCCATTAGGTTGATGTAACAACTGTTACAGAGCATCCATTAGGTAGTTGTAACAACTCTCAGAGATCATCAATCAGGTGGTTGTAACAACTCTCAGAGATCATCCATTAGGTAGTTGTAACAACTCTCAGAGATCATCCATTAGGTGGGTGTAACAACCCTCAGAGATCATCCATTAGGTTGGTGTAACAACTGTTACAGATCATCCATTAAGTTGGTCTAACAACTCTCAGAGATCATCCATTACGTTGGTCTAACAACTCTCAGAAATCATCCATTAGGTGGGTGTAACAACTCTCAGAGATCATCCATTAGGTGGGTGTAACAATTGTCAGAGATCATCCATTAGGTGGTTGTGACAACTCTCAGAGATCATTCATCTGGTTGGAGTAACTGGGCTATGCGGTCACAGTCTTCCTAATGAGACAAAGGGAAACTCAGCTCCGAGGAGGCTGTGGTCGGGACCAAAAAAAAAAAAAAAAAGAAGAAGAAAATCCACCAGTAAAGGGACTTGATGGAAAGCGAACCCACGACCTCCCAGCCCAGGAATCCACGACGCTAGAACAGAGTTTTCGTTTGGTCAGAGTTTTGCCCAATCACAACCTCCCGGCCAAGGAATCCGCGACGCTAGAACAGAGTTTTCGTTTGGCCGGAGTTTTGCCCAATCACAACCTCCCAGCCAAGGAATCTGTGATGCTGGAACAGAGTTTTCGTTTGGCAGGAGTTTTGCCCAATCACAACCTCCCGGCCAAGGAATCCGTGACGCTAGAACAGAGTTTTCGTTTGGCCAGAGTTTTGCCCAATCACAACCTCCCGGCCAATGAATCTGCGACGCTAGAACAGAGTTTTCGTTTGGCCAGAGTTTTGCCCAATCACAACCTCCCGGCCGAGGAATCCGCGACGCTAGAACAGAGTTTTCGTTTGGCCAGAGTTTTGCCCAATCACAACCTCGCGGCCAAGGAATCTGCGACGCTAGAACAGAGTTTTCGTTTGGCCGGAGTTTTGCCCAATCACAACCTCCCAGCCAAGGAATCCGTGATGCTGGAACAGAGTTTTCGTTTGGCCAGAGTTTTGCCCAATCACAACCTCCCGGCCAAGGAATCCGTGACGCTAGAACAGAGTTTTCGTTTGGCCAGAGTTTTGCCCAATCACAACCTCCCGGCCAAGGAATCTGCGACGCTAAAACAGAGTTTTCGTTTGGCCAGAGTTTTGCCCAATCACAATCTCCCGGCCAAGGAATCTGCGACGCTAGAACAGAGTTTTCGTTTGGCCGGAGTTTTGCCCAATCACAACCTCTCAGCCTAGGAATCCGCGACGCTAGAACAGAGTTTTCGTTTGGCCAGAGTTTTGCCCAATCACAACCTCGCGGCCAAGGCATCCGCGACGCTAGAACAGAGTTTTCGTTTGGCCAGAGTTTTGCCCACAACTCACCGTCTGTTCAATTAAAGAGGGGTTGCTGGTGACTTCGTAACCAAGGCTGAGACTGGTTCCAGTGATGTTGATCAGAGTGGTCAAGTACAGCATCTGGCTGTCCGGAATATCTGCACAGGTCATCGTTGTCGTCATCATCATTTTGTTGTTGTTGTTGTTTTGTTTTTTTTGCAATGGTTTCAGAGAAGAATCGTTTCAAGCCAATGCCTAGCTGAGGATGTGTCTTGTCAGTTTTCCCCGCTTTCCTTTTGTGTGTGTCTCATGCAACTGATGTACCTCAAGATGGGCTTGTGCTGCATTCATGTTGCTCTTTTTTTTCCTTCAGCATAATTTTTCAGACTCTTATTTTTCTTTTGTTGCTTCTCTTTCTCTTTTTCCATCTCCTATCTTTCCATTTCATCTCGCGAGATCATTCTACTTTTTCAGTCTGTTTCCATCAGGTGAAAATCTACAGTCTGTCAGTTTGTGTGTTTCTGTTTCTCTGAATCTCTCTATGAAAGTCTTTCCGTGTCTTTCTCTGTCTGACTGTTTCTTTTTTTCCCTGCTTCTCTCTCTCTCTCTCTCTCTCTCTCTCTCTCTCTCTCTCTCTCTCTCTCTCTCTCTCTCTCTCTCTCTCTCTCTCCTTACTTTCAGATGGTTGTATTTTAGTTTGCTCCTTCTGACTCCGGTAACCTGGCGCGTGCTTTTGTTTGAGTGTGTGTGTTGTTGTGTGTGTTGTGTGTGTGTGTGTGTGTGTGTGTGTGTGTGGTGTGTGTGTGTGTGTGTGTGTGCATGTGTGTGTGTGTGTGTGTGCATGTGTGTGTGTGTGTGTGTGTGCTGTGTGTGTGTGTGTGTGTGTGTGTGGTGTGTTGTGTGTGGTGTGTGTGTGTGTGTGTGTGCATGTGTGTGTGTGTGTTGTGTGTGCATGTGTGTGTGTGTGTGTGTGTGTGTGTGTGTGTGTGTGTGTGTGTGTGTGTGTGTGTGTGTGTGTGTGTGTGCATGTTTGAGTTGTGTGTGTGTGTGTGTGTGTGTGTGTGTGCATGTGTGTGTGTGAGTGGTGCTGTGTGTGTGTGTGTGCGTGTGTGTGTGTGTGTGTGTGTGTGTGTGTGTGTGGAGAGAGAGAGAGAGATTTTGTGTGTCCATGTGTGTATGGGAGAGAGAGGATGGGGGAGATTTTGTATGTCCATGTGTGTAAGAGAGAGAGAGAGAGAGAGAGAGAGAGAGAGAGAGAGAGAGAATGAAAGAAAGATTTTGTGTGTCCATGTATGTATGAGACAGAGAGATAGAGTGAGACAGAGAGAGATTGTGTGTCCATGTGTATGAGAGAGAGAGAGAGAGTAGAGAGCGAGAGAGAGAGAGAGAGAGAGAGAGAGAGAGAGAGAATGAAACCCGGAAAGACCGGTGCAGTTGAAGAAGGCGTCCAGCTGCTGGTCAGGCCGGAGACAGTGACAGGTGAAACTGACCGTACTGTTGACCCCCTCCACACAGCGCTGACTGCCCTCCTCACAGGTGTGTGTGCCCTCCTGGCAGGGCGACCCTGCGCACCACACCAGGATCAGATTCAGTGTCATGTCAGGGTCAGTGTCATGTCAGGGTCAGTGTCATGTCAGGGTCAGTGTCAGTGCCAGGGTCAAATTCAGGGTCATGTCAAGGTCATGTCAGGGTCAGGGTTATGTCAGTGTCAGTGTCATGACAGGTCCAGTGTCAGGGTCAAGGTCATGTCAGTGTCATGTCAGTGTCAGGGTCATGTCGGGTCAGGGTCAGTGTCATGTCAGTGTCAGGGCCAATGTTAGTTCCAGGGTCAGTGTCATGGTCAGTGTCACATCAGGGTCAAGGTCAGGGTCATGTCAAGGCCAGGTCAGGATCAGTGTCAGAGTCAGTGTCATTTCGGGTCAGTGTCAGGGTCAGTGTCAGGGTCAGTGTCATGTCAAGGTCAGGGTCAGTGCCGGTTCCAAGGTCAGTGTAAGGGCCAGAGTCAGGGTCAGTGTCATGTGAGGGTCAGAGTCATTGGTCAGGGTCGGTGTCAGTGTCAGGGTCAGTGTCGTGTGAGTGTCAGTGTGAGTGTCATGTCATGTCAGTGTCAATCTCAGTGTCATGTCAGGGTCAGGGTCAATGTCAGGGTCAATGCCATGGTCAGGGTCACTGTCACGTCAGGGTCAGTGTCATTCAGGGTCAGTGTGAGTGTCAGGGTCAGTGTCATGTCAGGGTTAGTGTCATGTCAGGGCTAGTGTCATGTCAGTGTCATGTCAGGGTCAGTGTCATGTCAGGGTCAGTGTCATTACAGGGTCAGTGTCATGTCAATGTCAGTGTCTTGTCAGGTTCAGTGTCATGTTAGGGTCAGGGTCAGGGTCAGGATAAGTGTCATGTCAGTGTCAAGGTCATTGTCAGGGCCAGGGTCAGGGTCAGTCCAACCATGAAACGGAAAGGTTCAGATGGCTCTGTCCACCAGCCAGACGACGATCTGCTGTTTTTGAAAGAAATCTCCAACATGGCCAGAATGACCATACCATCAGCTTGATTTGCCAGAACAAGGAAGTAACTGTTCAATTGTGGTATTGAAGGTCCGTTTTCTATATGTATGACAGGTATAGCAGTAAAGCTACAAATCTCATACTTTAATCAGTGTTGTGTATGTATGACAGGTACAGCCACAAATATACTTTAATCAGTGTTGTGTGTGTATGACAGGTACAGCCACGAATCTCATACTTTAATCAGTGTTGTGTATGTATGACAGGTACAGCCACAAATCTGATACTTTTATCAGTGTTGTGTATGTATGACAGGTAAAGCAGTAAAGCCACAAATTTCGTACTGTAATCAGTTTTAAAATGCTGACATAAAACGTAAACGTAGACGTAAAAAAAGTCAGTTGAAGCTGGAAACAGCCGCGTGCCATAATCACACACGTCACTATGCACTACACATTGAAGTCATTGCCCCTTTTCTGCCGTGCACAAAGAGAGCTAATTGCAACACTCACTCTCAAATACCGTGCTAGAACTAACTGCACCACTCACTCTCAAATACCGTGCTAGAACTAACTGCATCACTCACTCTCAAATACTGTGCTAGAACTAACTGCACCACTCACTCTCAAATACCGTGCTAAAACTAACTGCATCACTCACTCTCAAATACTGTGCTAGAACTAACTGCATCACTCGCTCTCAAATACCGTGCTAGCTATTTTGTGTCGCATGCGGGCGTTCACAACATTGTCATTCCAGGAACAACTTTAAAACGTACATCATCTAAGCTCGTAAAAGCAAACGCAACATTGCTGCAGAAAAAAACAAACAAACTCGCGGTTGTATGTCTGTGAGGAGTGTGGCGGGTACTGTATGTCTGTGAGGAGTGTGGCGGGTACTGTATGTCTTTGAGGAGTGTGGGGGTACTGTATGTCTGTGAGGAGTGTGGCGGGTACTGTATGTCTGTGAGGAGTGTAGCGGGTACTGTATGTCTCTGATGAGTGTGACTGGTACTGTATATCTGTCAGGAGTATGGTGAGTACTGTATATCTGTGAGGAGTGTGGCGGGTACTGTATGTCTCTGAGGAGTATGGTGAGTACTGTATGCCTCTGAGGAGTGTGGTGGGTACTGTATGTCTCTGAGGAGTGTGGTGGGTACTGTATGTCTGTGAGGAGTTTGGCTGGTACTGTATGTCTCTGAGGAGTGTGGCGGGTACTGTATGTCTCTGAGGTGTGTGGTCGGTATTGTATCTCTCTGAGGAGTGTGGAAGGTACTGTATGTCTGTCAGGAGTGTGGCGGTACTGTATGTCTGTGAGGAGTGTAGCGGGTACTGTATGTCTGTGATGAGTGTGGTGGGTATTGTATGTCTGGGAGGAGTGGAGTGGGTATTGTATGTCTGTGAGGAGTGTGGCGGGTACTGTATGTCTGTGAGGAGGGTGGTGGGTACTGTATGTCTGTGAGGAGTGTGGTGGGTATTGTGTGTCTGTGAGGAGTGTGGCGGGTACTGTATGTCTCTGAGGAGTGTGGCGAATGCTGTATGTCTCTGAGGAGTGTGGTGGGTACTGTATGTCTCTGAGAAGCGTGGCGTGTACTGCATGTCTCTGAGGATGGTGTGCGGGTAGTGTATGTCTATGGGGAGTGTGGCGGGTAGTGTATGTCTATGGGGAGTGTGGCGGGTACTGTATGTCTCTGAGGAGCGTGGCGTGTACTGTATATCTCTGAGGAGTGTGGCGGGTACTGTATGTCTCTGAGTGTGGCGGGTACTGTATGTCTCTGAGGGGTGTAGCGGGTATTGTATGTTTCTGGGGAATGAGGTGGGTACTGTACGTCTCTGAGGCGTGTGGTGGTTACTATATGTCTCCGAGAAGTGTGGCGGGTACTCTATGTCTCTGAGTGTGCCGGGTACTGTATGTCTCTGAGTGTGGCGGGTACTGCATGTCTCCGAATAGTGTGACAGTTAGTGTATGTCTCTGAGTGAGGTGGGTACTGTATGTCTCTGAGGAGTGTGGTGGGTACTCTATGTCTCTGAGTGTGGCGGGTACTGTATGTCTCTGGGTGTAGCGGGTACTGTATGTCTCTGAAAAGTGTGGCGGGTACTGTATGTCTCAGAGGAGTATGGCGGGTACTGTATGTCTCTGAGGGGTGGAGCGTGTATTGTATGTCTCTGGGAGTGTGGTGGGTACTGTATATCTGTGAGGAGAGTGGCGGGTACTGTATGTCTCTTAGGAATGTGGCGGGTACTGTATGTCTCTGAGTGTGGCGGGTACTGTATGTCTCTGAGGAGTGTGGCGGGTACTGTATGTCTCGGAGTGTGGCGGGTACTGTATGTCTCTGAGTGTGGCGGGTACTGTATGTCTCTGAGGAGTGTGGCGGGTACTGTATGTCTGTGAGGAGTGTGGCGGGTACTGTATGTCCCTGAGGAGTGTGGTGAATACTTTATGTCTCTGAGGAGTGTGGCGGGTAATGTATGTCTCTGAGTATGGTGGGTACTGTATGTCTGTGAGGAGTATGTCTCTGAGTGTGGCGGGTACTCTGAGGGGTATGGTGAGTACTGTATGTCTGTGAGGAGTGTGGCGGGTACTTATGTCTGTGAGGATGTGGCGGGTACTGTATGTCTCTGAGGAGTGTGGCGAGTACTGTATGTCTCTGAGGAGTGTTGGCAGGTACTGTATTGTCTCTGAGGAGAGTGTGGGGTACTGTATGTCTCTGAGGAGTGTGGCGGGTACTGTTATGTCTGTGAGGAGTGTAGCGGGTACTGTATGTCTCTGATGAGTGTGACTGGTACTGTATATCTGTCAGGAGTATGGTGAGTACTGTATATCTGTGAGGAGTGTGGCGGGTACTGTATGTCTCTGAGGAGTATGGTGAGTACTGTATGCCTCTGAGGAGTGTGGTGGGTACTGTATGTCTCTGAGGAGTGTGGTGGGTACTGTATGTCTGTGAGGAGTTTGGCTGGTACTGTATGTCTCTGAGGAGTGTGGCGGGTACTGTATGTCTGTGAGGAGTGTGGCGGGTACTGTATGTCTGTGAGGAGTGTAGCGGGTACTGTATGTCTCTGAGGAGTGTGGTGGGTACTGTATATCTGTGAGGAGTATGGTGAGTACTGTATATCTGTGAGGAGTGTGTCGCGTACTGTACGTCTCTGAGGAGTATGGTGAGTACTGTATGCCTCTGAGGAGTGTGGCGGGTACTGTATGTCTCTGAGGAGTGTGGCGGGTACTGTATGTCTCTGAGGTGTGTGGTCAGTATATGTATCTCTCTGAGGAGTGTGGAAGGTAGTGTATGTCTGTCAGGAGTGTGGCGGGTACTGTATGTCTGTGAGGAGTGTAGCGGGTACTGTATGTCTGTGATGAGTGTGGTGGGTATTGTATGTCTGTGAGGATGTGTGTGGGTATTGTATGTCTGTGAGGAGTGTGGCGGGTACTGTATGCCTGTGAGGAATGTGGTGGGTACTGTATGTCTGTGAGGAGTGTAGTGGGTATTGTATGTCTGTGAGGAGTGTGGCGGGTACTGTATGTCTCTGAGGAGTGTGGCGGATACTGTATGTCTGTGAGGAGTGTGGTGGGTTCTGTACGTCTCTGAGAAGCGTGGCGTGTACTGCATGTCTCTGAGGAGTGTGGCGGGTAGTGTATGTCTATGGGGAGTGTGGCGGGTAGTGTATGTCTATGGGGAGTGTGGCGGGTACTGTATGTCTCTGAGGAGCGTGGCGTGTACTGTATATCTCTGAGGAGTGTGGCGGGTACTGTATGTCTCTGAGTGTGGCGGGTACTGTATGTCTCTGAGTGTGGCGGGTACTGTATGTCTCTGAAGAGTGTGGCGGGTACTGTATGTCTCTGAGGGGTGTAGCGGGTATTGTATGTTTCTGGGGAGTGAGGTGGGTACTGTATGTCTCTGAGGCTTGAGGTGGTTACTATATGTCTCTGAGAAGTGTAGCGGGTACTCTATGTCTTTGAATGTGCCGGGTACTGTATGTCTCTGAGTGTGGCGGGTACTGTATGTCTCCGAATAGTGTGACAGGTAGTGTATGTCTTTGAGTGTGGTGGGTTCTGTATGTCTCTGAGGAGTGTGGTGGGTACTCTATGTCTCTGAGTGTGGCGGGTACTGTATGTCTCTGGGTGTAGCGGGTACTGTATGTCTCTGAAAAGTGTGGCGGGTACTGTATGTCTCGGAGTAGTATGGCGGGTACTGTATGTCTCTGAGGGGTGGAGCGTGTATTGTATGTCTCTGGGGAGTGTGGTGGGTACTGTATATCTGTGAGGAGAGTGGCGGGTACTGTATGTCTCTTAGGAGTGTGGCGGGTACTGTATGTCTCTGAGTGTGGCGGGTACTGTATGTCTCTGAGGAGTGTGGCGGGTACTGTATGTCTCTGAGTGTGGCGGGTACTGTATGTCTCTGAGTGTGGTGGGTACTGTATGTTTCTGAGGAGTGTGGCGGGTACTGTATGTCTGTGAGGAGTGTGGCGGGTACTGTATGTCCCTGAGGAGTGTGGTGAATACTTTATGTCTCTGAGGAGTGTGGCGGGTAATGTATGTCTCTGGGTATGGTGGGTGCTGTATGTCTGTGAGGAGTGTGGCGGGTGCTGTATGTCTCTGAGTGTGGCGGGTACTGTATATCTCTGAGGAGTATGGTGAGAACTGTATGTCTGTGAGGAGTGTGGTGGGTACTGTATGTCTGTGGGGAGTGTGGCGGGTACTGAATGTCTGTGAGGAGTGTGGCGGGTACTGTATGTCTCTGAGGAGTGTGGTGGGTACTGTGTGTCTCTGAGGAGTGTGGCCTGTACTTTATGTCTCTGAGTGTGGCGGGTACTGTATGTCTCTGAGGAGTGTGGAAGGTACTGTTTGTCTCTGAGGAGTGTGGAAGGTACTGTATGTCTGTGAGGAGTGTGGCGGGTACTGTATGTCTCCGAGGAGTGTGGCGGGTATTGTATGTCTCTGAGGAGTGTGGCGGGTACTGTATGTCTCTAAGGAGTGTGGCGGGCACTGTATGTCTCTGAGGAGTGAATCTGGTATTGTATGTCTCTGAGGAGTGCGGCTGGTACTGTATGTCTCTGAGGAGTGTGGCGGGTATTGTATCTCTCTGAGGAGTATGGAAGGTACTCTATGTCTGTGAGGAGTGTGGCGGGTACTGTATGTCTCTGAGGAGTGTGGCGGGTACTGTATGTCTCTGATGAGTGTGGCGGGTACTGTATGTCTGTGAGGAGTGTGGAAGGTACTGTATGTCTGTGCGGTGTGTGGCGGGTACTGTATGTCTCTGAGGAGTGTGGAAGGTACAGTATGTCTGTGAGGAGTTTGGCTGGTACTGTATGTCTCTGAGGGGTGTGGCGGGTATTGTATCTCTCTGAGGAGTGTGGAAGGTACTGTATGCCTGTGAGGAGTGTGACGGGTACTGTATGTCTGTGAGGAGTGTAGCGGGTACTGTATGTCTCTGATGTGTGTGACTGGTACTGTATGTCTCTGAGGAGTGTGTCGGGTATTGTATCTCTCTGAGGAGTGTGGAAGGTACTGTATGTCTCTGAGGAGTGTGGCGCGTACTGTATATCTCTGAGGAGTGTGGCGGGTACTGTATGTCTCTGAGGAGTGTGGCGGGTACTGTATGTCTCTGAGTGTGGCGGGTACTGTATGTCTCTGAGGAGTGTGGTGGGTACTGTGTGTCTCTGAGGAGTGTGGCCTGTACTTTATGTCTCTGAGTGTGGCGGGTACTGTATGTCTCTGAGGAGTGTGGAAGGTACTGTTTGTCTCTGAGGAGTGTGGAAGGTACTGTATGTCTGTGAGGAGTGTGGCGGTTACTGTATGTCTGTGAGGAGTGTGGCGGGTATTGTATGTCTCTGAGGAGTGTGGAAGGTACTGTATGTCTCTAAGGAGTGTGGCGGGTACTGTATGTCTCTGAGGAGTGAATCTGGTATTGTATGTCTCTGAGGAGTGCGGCTGGTACTGTATGTCTCTGAGGAGTGTGGCGGGTATTGTATCTCTCTGAGGAGTTGGGAAGGTACTGTATGTCTGTGAGGAGTGTGGCGGGTACTGTATGTCTCTGAGGAGTATGGCGGGTACTGTATGTCTCTGATGAGTGTGGCGGGTACTGTATGTCTGTGAGGAGTGTGGAAGGTACTGTATGTCTGTGCGGTGTGTGGCGGGTACTGTATGTCTCTGAGGAGTGTGGAAGGTACTGTATGTCTGTGAGGAGTTTGGCTGGTACTGTATGTCTCTGAGGAGTGTGGCGGGTATTGTATCTCTCTGAGGAGTGTGGAAGGTACTGTATGTCTGTGAGGAGTGTGACGGGTACTGTATGTCTGTGAGGAGTGTAGCGGGTACTGTATGTCTCTGATGAGTGTGACTGGTACTGTATGTCTCTGAGGAGTGTGTCGGGTATTGTATCTCTCTGAGGAGTGTGGAAGGTACTGTATGTCTGTGAGGAGTGTGGCGTGTACTGTATATCTCTGAGGAGTGTGGCGGGTACTGTATGTCTCTGAGGAGTGTGGCGGGTACTGTATGTCTCTGAGTGTGGCGGGTACTGTATGTCTCTGAAGAGTGTGGCGGGTAATGTATGTCTCTGAAGGGTGTAGCGGGTATTGTGTGTTTCTAGGGAGTGAGGTGGGTACTGTATGTGTCTGAGGCGTGTGTCGGGTATTGTATGTCTCTGAGGGGTGTGGTGGTTACAATATTTCTCTGACAAGTGTGGCGGGTACTGTATGTCTCTGAGTGTGCCTGGTACTGTATGTCTCTGAGTGTGGCGGGTACTGTATGTCTTTGAATAGTTGACGGGTAGTGTATGTCTCTGAGTGTGGCGGGTACTGTATGTCTCTGAGAAGTGTGGCGGGTACTCTATGACTCTGAGTGTGGCGGGTACTGTATGTCTCTGGGTGTGGCGGGTACTGTATATCTCTGAAAAGTGTGGCGGGTACTGTGTGTCTCAGAGGAGTATGGCGGGTACTGTATGTCTCTGAGGGGGGAGAGCGTGTATTGTATGTCTCTGGGGAGTGTGGTGGGTACTGAATATCTGTGAGGAGAGTGGCGGGTTCTGTATGTCTCTTAGGAGTGTGGTGGGTACTGTATGTCTCTGAGTGTGGTGGGTACTGTATGTCTCTGAGGTGTGTGGTGGGTACTAAATGTCTCTCAGGGGTGTGGTGGTACTGTATGTCTCTGAGGAGTGAGGCGGGTACTGTATGTCTCTGCGTGTGGCGGGTACTGTATGTTTCTGAGGAGTGTGGCTAGTATTGTATGTCTCTGAGGAGTGTAGCGGGTACTGTATGTCTCTTAGGAGTGTGGCGGGTACGTTATGTCTCTGAGTGGTGTAGCGGGTATTGCATGTCTCTGGGGAGTGTGGTGGGTACTCTATGTCTCTGAGGAGTGTGGAGGGTACTGTATGTCCCCGAGGACTGTGGCGGGTACAGTATGTTTCTGAGGTGTTGTGGGTACTATACGTCTCTGTAGACTGTGGTGGTTACTTTATGTCTCTGAGGAGTGTGGCTGGTACTGTATGTCTCTGAGGAGTATGGCGGGTACTGTATGTCTCTGAGAAGTGTGGCGGGTACTGTATGTCTCTGAGGAGTATGGCGGGTACTGTATGTCTCTAAGAAGTGTGGCGGGTACTGTATGTCTCTGAGAAGTGTGGCGGGTACTGTATGTCTCTGAGTGTGGCGGGTACTGTATGTTTCTGAGTAGACTGGCGGGTACTGTATGTCTCTGAGTAGACTGGCGGGTACTCTATGTCTCTGAGTGTGGCGGGTACTGTATGTTACTGTGGAGTGTGGCTGGAACTGTATGTTTCTGAGTCTGGCGGGTACTGTATGTCTGTGAGGAGTGTGGCGGGTACTGTATGTCTCTGAGGTGGTTGGCGGGTACTGTATATCTCTGAGGGGTTTGGTGGGAACTGTGTATCTCTGAGGAGTGTGGCGGGTACTGTATGTCTCCGAGGAGTGTGGCGGGTACTGTATGTCTCTGAGGATTGTGGCGGGTACTGTATGTCTCTGAGGAGTGTGGCGGGTACTGTATGTCTCTGAGGAGTGTGGCGGGTATTGTATCTCTCTGAGGAGTGTGGAAGATACTGTATGTCTGTGAGGAGTGTCGCGGTGCTGTATGTCTCTGAGGAGTGTGGCGGGTACTGTATATCTCTGAGGGGTTTGGTGGGTACTGTATGTAATGATGAGTGTGGTGGGTACTGTATGTCTCTGAGGAGTGTGGCGGGTACTGTATGTCTCTGAGGGGTGTGGTGGGTACTGTATGTCTCTTATGAGTGTGGCGGGTACTGCATGTCTCTGAGGAGTGTGGTGGGTACTGTATGTCTCTTATGAGTGTGGCGGGTACTGTATGTCTCTGATGGGTGTGGTGCGTACTGTATGTCTCTGATGAAGTGTGGCGGGAACTGTATGTCTGTGAGGAGTGTGGTGCGTACTGTATGTCATTGAGGAGTGTGGTGGGTACTGTATGCCTCCGAGGAGTGTAGCTGGTATTGTATGTGTCTGAGGAGTGCGGCGGGTACTGTATGTCTTTGAGGAGTGTGGCGGGTACTGTATGTCTCTGAGTGTGGCGGGTACTGTATGTCTGGGAGGAGTATGTCAGGTACTGTATGTCTGTGAGGAATGTAGCGGGTACTGTATGTCTGGGAGGAGTGTGGGCGGGTACTGTATGTCTGTGAGGAGTGTAGCAGGTACTGTATGTCTCTGATGAGTGTGGCGGGTACTGTTTGTCTCGGAGGATTGTGGCGGGTACTGTATGTCTCTGGGAAGTGTGGCGGGTACTGTATGTCTGTGAGGAGTGTGACAGGTACTGTATGTCTCTGGAGAGTGTGACAGATACTGTATGTCTCTGAGGAGTGTGATGGGTACTGTATGTCTCTGAGGTGTGTTGGGGGTACTGTATGTTTCTGAGGAGTGTGGCGGGTACTGTATGTTTCCGGGGAGTGTGACAGGTACAGGGGGATTTTTCCCTCGGAGTTAACATTAGTTCTGACTCCATTTCCCATACAGTCCTTCGAATGAGACTATAAACCGAGGTTCCGTGTGTGAACGCACGCATAATATCTTGCACACACGTAAAATCCCATCACCAACTTTCGGAAGAGTAGGCCAGTTTGGCCGTTGGTATGGATGACACGTTACACACAGCATGCACCCTGCGTAAGAAATGGAAAAAAGAATGAAGAAAGTAAAGAAACTGAGTGAACGATATTGACTGGATGACACGGGAAACGACTGAATGAAGCGCCAGCTGGCAGCTCTTCAGTCGGCACTACCCAGGTAGGCAGCCCGTTGTGTAAACGAGTGTTGATGAATAAGTGCAAATGGTGGATGTAAGCGCATTGAGTTGAGTAACAAGAAATGCGCTATATAAGTATTATACATTATTATTATTATTATTATTATGTCTCTGAGGGGTGTGGTGGGTACTGTATATCTCTAAGGTGTGTTGGGGGTACTGTATGTTTATGAAGTGTGTGGCGGGTACTGTATGTCTCTGAGGAGTGTGGTGGGTACTGTATGTCTGTGAGGAGTGTGGTGGGTACTGTATGTCTCTGAGGGGTGTGGTGGGTACTGTATGTGTCTGAGTGGTGTGGCGGGTACTGTATGTCTCTGAGAAGTGTGGTGGGTACTGTATGTCTCTGAGTGTGTGGTAGGTACTGTATTTCTCTGGAGAGTGTGGCAGGTACTGTATGTCTCTGAGGAGTGTGGCGGGTACTGTATGTCTCTGAGGAGTGTGGTGAGTGCTGTATGTCTCTGACGAGTGTGGTGGGTACTGTATCTCTCTGAGGAGTGTGGCGGGTACTGTATGTCTGTGATGAGTGTGGTGGGTACTGTATGTCTGTGATGAGTGTGGCGGGTATTGTATGTCTCTGAGGAGAGTGGAGGGTACTGTATATCTCTGAGTAGTGTGGCGGGTACTGTATGTCTCTGAGGAGTGTGGCGGGTACTGTATGTCTCTGAGTGTGGCGTGTACTGTATGTCTCTGAGGAGTGTGTCGTGTACTGTATGTCTCTGAGGAGTGTGGCGGGTACTGTCTGTCTCTGAGTAGACTGGCGGGTACTCTATGTCTCTGAGGAATGTGGTCGGTACTGTATGTCTCTTATGAGTGTGGCGGGTACTGTATGTCTCTAAGGGGTGTGGTGGGTACTGTATGTCTCTGATGAGTGTGGATGGAACTGTCTGTCTGTGAGGAGTGTGGTGGGCACTGTATGTCATTGAGGGGTGTGGTGGGTACTGTATGTCTCCGAGGAGTGTAGCTGGTGTTGTATGTCTCTGAGGATTGCGGCGGGTACTGTATGTCTTTGAGGAGTGTGACGGGTACTGTATGTCTCTGAGTGTGGCGGGTACTGTTTGTCTGGGAGGAGTATGGCGGGTACTGTACGTCTGTGAGGAATGTAGCGGGTACTGTATGTCTGGGAGGTGTGTGGCGGGTACTGTATGTCTCTGAGAGTGTGGCGGGTACTGTATGTCTCTGAGGTGTGTGGCGGGTACTGTATGTCTCTGAGGAGTGTGGCGGGTACTGTATGTCTGTTTAGGAGTGTGGTGGGTACTGTATGTCTGTGAGGAGTGTGACAGGTACTGTATGTCTTCGGGGAGTGTGGCAGATACTGTATGTCTCTGAGGGGTGTGATGGGTACTGTATGTCTCTGAGGTGTGTTGGGGGTACTGTATGTCTCTGAGGAGTGTGGCGGGTACTGTATGTCTCCGGGGAGTTTGACAGGAACTGTATGTCTCTGAGGGCTGTGGTGGGTGCTGTATGTTTCTGAGGTGTGTTGGGGGTACTGTATGTCTCTGAGGAGTGTGGCGGGTACTGTATGTCTGTTTAGGAGTGTGGTGGGTACTGTATGTCTGTGAGGAGTGTGACAGGTACTGTATGTCTTCGGGGAGTGTGGCAGTTACTGTATGTCTCTGAGGAGTGTGGTGGGTACTGTATGTCTATGAAGAGTGTGGTGGGTACTGTATGTCTCTGAGGGGTGTGGTGTGTACTGTATGTTTCTGATCGGTGTGGCAAGTACTGTATGTAACTGAAGAGTGTCGCAGGTACTGTATGTCTCTGAGGAGTGTGGTAGATACTGTATGTCTCTGAGGAGTGTTGTGGGTACTGTATGTCTCTGAGGGTGTGGTGTGTACTGTATGTCTCTGAGGGGTGTCTCGGGTACTGTATGTCTCTGAAGACTGTGGCAGGTACTGTATGTCTCTGAGGAGTGTGGCGGGTACTGTATGTCTGTGATGAGTGTGGCGGGTACTGTATGTCTGTGATGAGTATGGCGGGCACTGTATGTCTGTGAGGAGTGTGGCGTGTACTGTATTTCTCTGAGGAGTGTGGTGGGTACTGTATGTCTCTGAGTAGACTGGCGGATACTGTATGTCTCTGAGGGGTGTGGTGGGTACTGTATGTGTCTGAGTGGTGTGGAGGGTACTGTATGTCTCTGAAGAGTGTGGCGGGTACTGTATGTCTCTGAGAGTGTGGTGGATACTGTATGTCTCTGAGGAGTGTGGTGGATACTGTATGTCTGTGAGGAGTGTGGTGGATACTGTATGTCTCTGAGGAGTGTGGTGGATACTGTATGTCTGTGAGGAGTGTGGTGGATACTGTATGTCTCTGAGGAGTGTGGTGGATACTGTATGTTTCTGAGGAGTGTGGTGTGTTCTGTATGTCTCTGAGGCGTGTGGCTTGTATTTTATGTCTCTGAAGAGTGTGGCGGGTACTGTATGTCTCTGAGGAGTGTGGCGGGTACTGTATGTCTCTGAGGAGTGTGGCGGGTACTGTATGTCTGTGAGGAGTGTGGCGGGTACTGTATGTCTCCGAGGAGTGTGGCGGGTACTGTATGTCTGTGAGGAGTGTGGCGGGTACTGTATGTCTCTGAGGAGTGTGGCGGGTACTGTATGTCTGTGAGGAGTGTGGCAGGTACTGTATGTCTGTGAGGAGTGTAGCGGGTACTGTATGTCTCTGAGGAGTGTGGCGGGTACTGTATGTCTCTGAGGAGTGTGGCGGGTACTGTATGTCTCTGAGGAGTTTGGCGGGTAATGTATGTCTCTGAGGAGTTTTGCGGGTACTGTATGTCTCTGAGGAGTGTGGCGGGTACTGTATATCTCTGAGGAGTTTGGCGGGTACTGTATGTCTCTGAGGGGTGTTGCGGGTCTCTGCAGATTGTTTGTTTTTGTGCAACTCACTCTGTAAGGGCAATAAATGGTACAGCTGTCTCAATTAATAATATTTCAGGTCTATTCTGTTAACGAGTACATAGACTCAGCCCACCGTTTCCAAAGTATGTTTCACTTTGGAATGTATATATTGTATTGCAGTAGCTGGAAAAGATGTGTATCCAGATTAGTGCTGGTATTGCAGAGACTGTATATATTGTATTGCAGTAGCTGGAAAAGATGTGTCCAGATTAGTGCTGGTATTGTTAAAACTGTACCAGGACAGAGAAACCAGCTGTGCTCAAATTGTCCGTAGCTTGCACGCCACTAATTGATCGTAAGTGTGCGTTTCTGACATGTACACTGTTTTAAACAATCAAGAAAAGGGAAATGTCCAATATCATTTGGATTGTTGACAGTCCCTGAGAAACAGAAATTTAGTCAACGTACTTTTTGGTGTAACATGCATCAGTATGGGCATTAAATGGTACGGCGACTTCAATGAAGAAATGTTCACAGTCTGCTCTGTTGATTAGTACGATGTCTCTTCTGACGGTACTTGTAACAAATGACGCATCTTCAGCACCAAAGAGCGGCCGAATTAGACAGGAACCTGTAAGAATGTGTGTGGGTCCATTTGTGTTTTAAATGTGGTGGCTTGTTACATAATGAGAGTGGGTCCATTTGTGTTTTAAATGTGGTGGACTGTAACATCAACAAAGATTGGCAGTGGGCCTCGTATCCAGTAAATGCATTGAATATCTAGGAAACTATCTATTGGGTTTATACAGAGGGTACAACGCTTAAGGTGAAGGTAGTAATGGCACAATGAGAGA
>CM065748.1:40417721-40445221 GCA_033310375.1 Conus canariensis
TCAGAATTCAATTCACCAACCAGGAAGTACACGATTGATTGAAAGAGGTATTTGACAAACCCTACCCCTTACCCCCAGACCAACCCCTCCTTTCCTGCTCTCTCTCTCTCTCTCTCTCTCTCTCTCTCTCTCTCTCTCTCTCTCTCTCTCTCTCTCCTCTCTCTCTCTCTCTCTCTCTCTCTCTCTCTCTCTCGTCGTTCCGCCTGCCTGTCTGTCAGTCTATGTGTCTCTGTCTCTTTATCAGGCTGTCCGTCTGCCCCTTTCTCTCTCTCTCTCTCTCTCTCTCTCTCTCTCTCTCTCTCTCTCTCCTCTCTCTCTCTCTCTCTCTCTCTCTCCAGAGAAAATAACCAGAATGGAGGAAACCAAGATACCATTTAAAGCTTATAGGACGTTACGAAATTTGGATTATAATGGTAAGAAGACATGGGCTACCGCTGTTCGTCACTGCTTAAATTCGTATGGCTTTGCATATGTTTGGGACAAACAGGGCGTTGAAAATATATCGGGATTTTGAAATGTTTTAAACAAAGAATGATTGATTGCAGATGGCAAGACTGGCATGACCATATCAACAACAGTGACAGATTTGCACAATACAGACTGTTTAAAACAACGTATATGATTGAGCCATACATTAAAATGAAAATGGACAGGTATATTAAGAGTGCATTGACTAAGTTTAGATTTGACATAGTTTGCCATCGGTTCAGATACAGTGCTTTGAATGAAAATAGACTGATATGTCGGCTATGTTACCAGGCCAAGGAAGATGAAATACATTTTTTATTTTGCTGTCCTGCTCTCAATGACCTTCGAGTAAAATTTATTAAGTCAAAGTATTATTTTGATCCTTGTAGTTTTAGAGTCAGCTTACTATTAACATCAAGAAATGAGTGTGTCCTCTTTGATCTTGCCAGGTACATATACGAAGCACAAAAGCGACTACGAGCGATGTATTCATAATAGTTTTGTATAGTATGTATGTGTATCTGCTTTTTTTCCATTTCTTTTTGTGAGAATTTTTCCTTATTCGTGTGTTACGGGTGTCACCCCTTCAGTGTGGGCTATCTGAATAAATCATTCATTCATTCTCTCTCTCTCTCTCTCTCTCTCTTCTCTCTCTCTCTCTCTCTCTCTCTCTCTCTCTCTCTCTCTCTCTCTCTCTCTCTCTCTCTCTCTCTGTGAACATGCAAGCACTTCATTTTGCCAAAGTTGTAAGTTGCGTCGATTTTTCTTTAAGATCTAATGCTTGATATTATGTCATTCTCGTCCATGTGAAACACACAGTCTGCACACAAGTGGTAACTGACAGCAAAGAACTATTAATAAACCGACATACTTGATACACAAGTGGTAACTGACAGCAAAGAACTATCGATAAACCGACATACTTGACACACAAGTGGTAACTGACAGCAAAGAACTATCAATAAACCGACATACTTGACACACGAGTGGTAACTGACAGCAAAGAACTATTAATAAACCGACATACTTGACACACGAGTGGTAACTGACAGCAAAGAACTATTAATAAACCGACATACTTGACACACGAGTGGTAACCGACAGCAAAGAACTATTAATAAACCGACATACTTGACACACGAGTGGTAACTGACAGCAAAGAACTATTAATAAACCGACATACTTGACATCCATTGAACAGTGTCAAGGGAGTTAAACTCTCGTAGAAGGCTTTAAACATTTTAAATGACAGTAGTTTCGAGTGTAAGGCTTTAAACATTTTAAATGACAGTGGTTTCGAGTGTAAGGCTTTAAACATTTTAAGTGACAGTGGTTTCGAGTGTAAGGCTTTAAACATTTTAAGTGACAGTGGTTTCGAGTGTAAGGCTTTAAACATTTTAAATGACAGTGGTTTCGAGTGTAAGGCTTTAAACATTTTAAATGACAGTGGTGTCGAGTGTAAGGCTTTAAACATTTTAAGTGACAGTGGTTTCGAGTGTAGGGCTTTAAACATTTTAAATGACAGTGGTTTCGAGTGTAAGGCTTTAAACATTTTAAATGACAGTGGTTTCGAGTGTAAGGCTTTAAACATTTTAAATGACAGTGGTGTCGAGTGTAAGGCTTTAAACATTTTAAATGACAGTGGTTTCGAGTGTAAGGCTTTAAACATTTTAAATGACAGTGGTGTCGAGTGTAAGGCTTTAAACATTTTAAGTGACAGTGGTGTTGAGTGTGTCAAACGAAATCAAACCAAGGCCATAGAGGTGGAGAGTGCATCAACACTGAGGTCACCATAAAAGCAGGGCATTAAGGACCACAGAATTTGAGATTGTTTTTTTTAAATGCTGATCGATGATAATGAGAATGATGAAGATGATGCTACAGATTTCCGTTCCAGTCTGAGACTGGATGACAGGGCTGTACTCTACGCTTACTTTCATAATGTATCCCAGCGTCAATCAGGCCCAGACACCTGCAGTGTTGGTCAGGAAATTTGAGCAACACCTTCAGAGACTCATCTTCCGGGAGCTGGAATAGCCCAGTTGGTAGACTCGTAAACTTGGTGATCCTGGGGTTGCGGGTTCGAATCTCCGCCGGGGCGTGTCGGTACTGGATGGATTTTTCCCTCGGAGTTAACATTGGTTCTGGCTCCATTTCCGATACAGTCCTTCGAATGAGACTATAAACCGAGGTTCCGTGTGTGAACGCGCGCATAATACCTTGTACACACGTAAAATCCCATCATTAACTTTCGGAAGAGTAGGCCAGTTTGGCCGTTGGTATGGATGACACGTTACACATAGCATGCACCTTGCGTGAGAAATGGAAAGAATGAAGGAAGTAAGGAAATTGAGTGAACGATATTGAAAGATATTGACTGGATGTCACGGGAAATGACTGAATGAAGCGCCAGCTGGCAGCTCTTTAGCTGGCACTACCCAGGTAGGCAGCCCGTTGTGTAAACGAGTGTTGATTGTAAAGCGCTTAGAGCTTGGTCTCTAGCCGAGAATAGGTGCTATATAAGTATTCATTGTTGTTGCTGTTGTTGTTGTTGTATTTAGTGGATGAAACTCGACAACGACAGAGACAACAACAACAGAATAACTACAACAACACAGCAACAAAGTAACAACAACAACAAGAACAACAATAATAATAATAATAGTTATAATTATGATAATAACAATAATAATGAATGTAAGACAAAGATTGTTCAATGGCCTAGAAAAATGTAAACATCAGACCAGGTCAGGAAAGAACTGGGGACGGGGGGAGAGGTGGGGGAGGAGGAGAGGTAGAAAAATGTAAACATCAGACCAGGTTAGGGTCGGAAAGAACTGGGGACGGGGTGGTGGGGGGGGGAGGGGGGATGTGGGGGGGGGAGGTTGAGGAGGCGCCAAAATATCGACTTAACGACTGGGTAAGCGGCGGCGCGCTGGAGTGGGGAAGGAGGGGGCTGAGGAGGGTTGTGGTACAGCAATAACAACGAGATGGACGCTGGGGTGGAAAGGGAAAGGGAGTAGCGACGTCGATCGGAGGTGTGAGCGGGGATTGAGGGGGGTGAAGCAAAGAGACAGTACTCCATGAAATGCATTAACACTCTAAAAAACACACACCAGTCTCCACCCTACCCACCTCCATCTCCCCCAACCGCCGCCCCCTTTCCATCTCCCCCACCCCTCTTGCAAGAGAGAAGAGAGAGAGAGAGAGAGAGAGAGAGAGAGAGAGAGAGAGAGAGAGAATTGACAGTTTTATTGACAATAGCCTAACTGGCCTTCATGCCAAGGGGGGCAATTAACAGTGTTCTTACAAAGGGCACACAAAAAAGTAACACACACATACATACATACGAAAGAAAGAAAGGGGGTCAAAGGGGTCAAAAAGGGAATTGCGCTACAGTAGAAAGAAACTCGTGGAGAGCATGGCAGCAGAGAGTCCTCAGAAGAGAAGCCCCCTTCAAGCAAGTGTTTCGGCCCTTATCTCCTGACACTCTAGGGGGGTTGGGCCACACCCGGTTCATGACTCCGGATGTCCCTCTGCTGCCCCTTTTTTTCCCATCTTGGGACGAGCCATGGCTGGGATTCGAACCCATGACCCTCTGGACATGCTCATTTTCCACTTAATGACTCGCGCTTTAACCACTGAGCCACAGGGACACCTGATATTTGTAGGGAAATTAAGCCTTATGAAGTTCACTTTTGTTCCTCCTTGACCAGATCCAGCTTGAACACCTCTCTGCCGCTTCTGCCATTGCTTTCAGGGCTCTGGTTTTTTCCTTCCCTGCAACTGAGAGCTGTTTCATGAGGCTGTATGCAGACGTTCCTACAAACCCCCTAGCTCCAATTTCTGCAGTGAGGACTTTGACCTGATAGCCGTCTCTCCTCAGGCTGTTTGCCAGATCAGCATACTTTTCAGTCTTGTAGATTTGAGCTGCCTCCATTCTGTTCTCATATGGCACCGTGAGCTCGATCATGATCAGCTGCTTGGTTGACTTAGAGTGGACTACTATGTCTGGTCTCATGCCACTCTTGCTGATGATCTCTGGGTGACTCTTCCATTCTGGGAGGTCTGCAGTGCACTCCCAGTCATCTGCCCCGTCCAGCAGACTCTGCCTGCATGTTTCGAGTGGCACTGTTGTTCTTGGCCATGATTTGCTGCCTCCTGCCGTGAAGAATGTTGCGGGTGCTTTTGGAGTCCTGATTTTCCCTTTTGTGGTGTTGGTACTAGCCCAGACTACTTGTACAATTTCTTTGAGCACTTGGTTGTGCCTCCATGTGTACCTTCCTTGAGCCAGGGCTACTTTACATGAGCTTAGGACATGCTCCACTGTTTGTTTTTCATGGCAGAGGGGGCATGCAGGATCGTCTGTTTTCCCCCACTTCACCAGGTTTGCATTTGAGGGCAGAAGGTCATATGCAGATCTGAGAATGAAGCTGATCCTGAGAGGGGCCATGTGCCAAATGTCATTCCAAGTGAGACTTCTTTGGAGTGCATTCTCCCACGTTGTCCATTGCTCTTGCTGGCTCTGCTGGACTGCTTTTTGGAGTCTTTTTTGGTCTTCTTCTTTTCTCATCTCCTGAATCATCATGTCTCTTTTGGCTTTTCCTTTGGCCTTTGACCATCATTCAGTTTTGGTCACCCCCAGTCCCTGTCTGTTGGTCTGTGTGTGTCCTGTTATTTCTCTGATCTTGAGACTTTCTTTTGCAGAATCCATCGCCTCTTGAACTTTCCATTTTCTGCCTGTCTTCAGCTGGGGCTTAATTGCTTCTACCACCTTGTCTCCTGAGTCCTCCAGCATGCTTTGAAGTCTGATCTTCCCTGCTTTGTATTCCTCCAGGATGGATTTCAGGGGTAGTTTCAGCTTTGCTTGGCGACAGTACAGCGCTATGTCAGTCAGACAGGGTGGGACACCAAGCCATTTCCTTGTGAACTTGTTGATTTTGGCTTCCATTGCCTCCACTATGCTGGTGCAGATGTCGTATATCATCAGAGGCCATAGCAGCTTTGGTATCAGCATGAACTGCAGACACCAGACCTTGTATTTGCCAGGGAGCCCACACTGGTCAATGGTCTCCAAGCCTTCCTCCGCCATCTGCTTGGTTTCTTTTGCTCTTTGTGTGTCTTTCAGCGTATCATCATACCATCTTCCAAGGCTCTTGACTGGTTCTTCTGTAACTGTTGGAATGGCCTGGTTGGCAACACTGAAGACCACAGATCCGGCCACTTTTCCTTTCCTCAGTGAGAGACTCCGTGATTTCTTTGGCTTGAACTTCATTCTGGATGAGGCAACTATGTCGTCCAGCCTCTCCAGCACATGACGTGTCTCGTCTTCTCTGGATGAAATCACTGTAGTGTCATCCATGAAGGCCTTGAGAGGAGGCATCTTGTATCCATCGCCAAGGTCTGTTTGTCTCGCGTTGTTTGTTGCTGCTTTCAAGATGAGTTCCATTGCCAGCACGAACAGTATTGGGGAAATTGCACAGCCCATTGCAATACCCACTTCCAAGTTGATCCAGTCTGTTGTGTACTCCTTGGTAGAGAACCGCATTGAGAAGCCATTGAAGTACTTCTTGAGCATGTCGCGGATGTTCTTTGGCACATGGTACATCTCAAGAGCCAACTGTATCATCTCATGGGGCACAGATCCATATGCGTTTGCCAGATCAAGCCACACTACGTCCAGGTCTCTCTTTTCTGTTTTTGCTTTTTGGATTGCGTCCCAGATCATTGTGGCGTGTTCTACACAGCCCGCCACGCCTGGGATGCCACCTTTCTGGACTGACACATCCAAGTACTTGTTTTCCATCAGGTACTTGGTCAGCCTTGCTGCCATGACAGAGAAGAAGATTTTCCCTTCGACGTTCAGTAGTGATATTGGCCTGAACTGGCTAATGTCACTTGAGTTTTGCTCTTTGGGGATGTACACACCATCTGCCGTCATCCACTGGCCGCTGATCTTCTGGTTTCTCCAAGCCGATCGCAGCAGCCTGTGGAGCCACTCCAGCACCTTGGGACATTTCTTGTAAAGCTGGTAAGGTATTCCGTTTGGCCCTGGTGATGATTTGGCTCTGGCTTTGTCGACCACCTTCTTGATATCCGCCAACGTTGGAGGCTTGCCATTGAACTGTTCCTCAGGGTTGGTTGGCCACACCAGACCTTGAATGTCGAGTGGTGCTTTGCTCTGTGGGTCAGAGTATGTTTTCCTCAGATGCTGCTCAAGAACTCCTTTGTCCACACTTAGGGTCCCAGATTTTGGCTGCTCAAACAGTGTTCTGGCAAACTGGAAGGGGTCTCTGAAGAAGCGCTCTTGTGTCTTCTTCTTTTTGCTCTTCCTCTTCCTCGCAGATTCCGCTTTGCTGAGGGCACTGTGTTTTTCTTTCAGGTCTTTCCACAGTTTTTCCAAGCCTTGTTTTTCAGCTGGCAGTGCGGTCTTCATTTGCATCTTGAGGTTTTTCTTTTGGACCCTGATCTTGTCCATCTTTTCTTGGCGTCTGGATTTCTTTGGAGGTGTTTTCTCTTTGGGTAGTTTTGCTCCATAGGCGTCTCTACATGTGGCATACACAATGTCCCCATATGTGGCTAGTTTGTGTTCCAGGGTGCTTTTCCCTATCAGTGCATCGAGTCTTTGGACGATTTTTGCATCCAGTTTCTCCCAATCTTCAGTTTCGTTTGCTCGTGGCAGGTTGAGTTTCAGGCGCCTGGCATCGAGGGCCTGTGCAAATTCCTCATCCGAACCAACAGCGTGGATGTCCTTGGCACTGTGGTTTAAATCCTGGCCTTGGTCTTCCGACGTCTTATCTGCTGATGCAGTGCGCTGCTGCTCATTCAGATGAGTCTTCACACATCCCATCTTTGTTCTGTGGATCTTCATGCCACGGGTGGTAGCGAAACGCTTTCCACAGACACATGGATATTCCATTTGGTCCATGTTCATAGTCCGTTTGGGATTTGCAGTCATGATTGGTTGAGCACCGATGGATTCATCATTCTCTCCCCCTTTCGGTGAATCCTGGGAGCATCTTTTCCTTTTATTTTTAGTAGCCACATGTTTAAGGCAAAGTGGGGAGCCAGCCCACAGAGCCCTTGGTTCTGGTCTTTCCCAGTGTCCTCCGGTCTTTCCCGGACGTCCTCCGGCCTATTCCCGGAAGTCAATGGTTTACCCATGCATCAGTAGAAAGAAACTCGTGGAGAGCGTGGCAGCAGAGAGTCCTCAGAAGAGAAGCCCCCTTCAAGCAAGTGTTTCGGCCCTTATCTCCTGACACTCTAGGGGGGTTGGGCCACACCCGGTTCATGACTCCGGATGTCCCTCTGCTGCCCCTTTTTTTTCCCATCTTGGGACGAGCCATGGCTGGGATTCGAACCCATGACCCTCTGGACATGCTCATTTTCCACTTAATGACTCGCGCTTTAACCACTGAGCCACAGGGACACCTGATATTTGTAGGGAAATTAAGCCTTATGAAGTTCACTTTTGTTCCTCCTTGACCAGATCCAGCTTGAACACCTCTCTGCCGCTTCTGCCATTGCTTTCAGGGCTCTGGTTTTTTCCTTCCCTGCAACTGAGAGCTGTTTCATGAGGCTGTATGCAGACGTTCCTACAAACCCCCTAGCTCCAATTTCTGCAGTGAGGACTTTGACCTGATAGCCTTCTCTCCTCAGGCTGTTTGCCAGATCAGCATACTTTTCAGTCTTGTAGATTTGAGCTGCCTCCATTCTGTTCTCATATGGCACCGTGAGCTCGATCATGATCAGCTGCTTGGTTGACTTAGAGTGGACTACTATGTCTGGTCTCATGCCACTCGTGCTGATGATCTCTGGGTGACTCTTCCATTCTGGGAGGTCTGCAGTGCACTCCCAGTCATCTGCCCCGTCCAGCAGACTCTGCCTGCATGTTTCGAGTGGCACTGTTGTTCTTGGCCATGATTTGCTGCCTCCTGCCGTGAAGAATGTTGCGGGTGCTTTTGGAGTCCTGATTTTCCCTTTTGTGGTGTTGGTACTAGCCCAGACTACTTGTACAATTTCTTTGAGCACTTGGTTGTGCCTCCATGTGTACCTTCCTTGAGCCAGGGCTACTTTACATGAGCTTAGGACATGCTCCACTGTTTGTTTTTCATGGCAGAGGGGGCATGCAGGATCGTCTGTTTTCCCCCACTTCACCAGGTTTGCATTTGAGGGCAGAAGGTCATATGCAGATCTGAGAATGAAGCTGATCCTGAGAGGGGCCATGTGCCAAATGTCATTCCAAGTGAGACTTCTTTGGAGTGCATTCTCCCACGTTGTCCATTGCCCTTGCTGGCTCTGCTGGACTGCTTTTTGGAGTCTTTTTTGGTCTTCTTCTTTTCTCATCTCCTGAATCATCATGTCTCTTTTGGCTTTTCCTTTGGCCTTTGACCATCATTCAGTTTTGGTCACCCCCAGTCCCTGTCTGTTGGTCTGTGTGTGTCCTGTTATTTCTCTGATCTTGAGACTTTCTTTTGCAGAATCCATCGCCTCTTGAACTTTCCATTTTCTGCCTGTCTTCAGCTGGGGCTTAATTGCTTCTACCACCTTGTCTCCTGAGTCCTCCAGCATGCTTTGAAGTCTGATCTTCCCTGCTTTGTATTCCTCCAGGATGGATTTCAGGGGTAGTTTCAGCTTTGCTTGGCGACAGTACAGCGCTATGTCAGTCAGACAGGGTGGGACACCAAGCCATTTCCTTGTGAACTTGTTGATTTTGGCTTCCATTGCCTCCACTATGCTGGTGCAGATGTCGTATATCATCAGAGGCCATAGCAGCTTTGGTATCAGCATGAACTGCAGACACCAGACCTTGTATTTGCCAGGGAGCCCACACTGGTCAATGGTCTCCAAGCCTTCCTCCGCCATCTGCTTGGTTTCTTTTGCTCTTTGTGTGTCTTTCAGCGTATCATCATACCATCTTCCAAGGCTCTTGACTGGTTCTTCTGTAACTGTTGGAATGGCCTGGTTGGCAACACTGAAGACCACAGATCCGGCCACTTTTCCTTTCCTCAGTGAGAGACTCCGTGATTTCTTTGGCTTGAACTTCATTCTGATGAGGCAACTATGTCGTCCAGCCTCTCCAGCACATGACGTGTCTCGTCTTCTCTGGATGAAATCACTGTAGTGTCATCCATGAAGGCCTTGAGAGGAGGCATCTTGTATCCATCGCCAAGGTCTGTTTGTCTCGCGTTGTTTGTTGCTGCTTTCAAGATGAGTTCCATTGCCAGCACGAACAGTATTGGGGAAATTGCACAGCCCATTGCAATACCCACTTCCAAGTTGATCCAGTCTGTTGTGTACTCCTTGGTAGAGAACCGCATTGAGAAGCCATTGAAGTACTTCTTGAGCATGTCGCGGATGTTCTTTGGCACATGGTACATCTCAAGAGCCAACTGTATCATCTCATGGGGCACAGATCCATATGCGTTTGCCAGATCAAGCCACACTACGTCCAGGTCTCTCTTTTCTGTTTTTGCTTTTTGGATTGCGTCCCAGATCATTGTGGCGTGTTCTACACAGCCCGCCACGCCTGGGATGCCACCTTTCTGGACTGACACATCCAAGTACTTGTTTTCCATCAGGTACTTGGTCAGCCTTGCTGCCATGACAGAGAAGAAGATTTTCCCTTCGACGTTCAGTAGTGATATTGGCCTGAACTGGCTAATGTCACTTGAGTTTTGCTCTTTGGGGATGTACACACCATCTGCCGTCATCCACTGGCCGCTGATCTTCTGGTTTCTCCAAGCCGATCGCAGCAGCCTGTGGAGCCACTCCAGCACCTTGGGACATTTCTTGTAAAGCTGGTAAGGTATTCCGTTTGGCCCTGGTGATGATTTGGCTCTGGCTTTGTCGACCACCTTCTTGATTTCCGCCAACGTTGGAGGCTTGCCATTGAACTGTTCCTCAGGGTTGGTTGGCCACACCAGACCTTGAATGTCGAGTGGTGCTTTGCTCTGTGGGTCAGAGTATGTTTTCCTCAGATGCTGCTCAAGAACTCCTTTGTCCACACTTAGGGTCCCAGATTTTGGCTGCTCAAACAGTGTTCTGGCAAACTGGAAGGGGTCTCTGAAGAAGCGCTCTTGTGTCTTCTTCTTTTTGCTCTTCCTCTTCCTCGCAGATTCCGCTTTGCTGAGGGCACTGTGTTTTTCTTTCAGGTCTTTCCACAGTTTTTCCAAGCCTTGTTTTTCAGCTGGCAGTGCGGTCTTCATTTGCATCTTGAGGTTTTTCTTTTGGACCCTGATCTTGTCCATCTTTTCTTGGCGTCTGGATTTCTTTGGAGGTGTTTTCTCTTTGGGTAGTTTTGCTCCATAGGCGTCTCTACATGTGGCATACACAATGTCCCCATATGTGGCTAGTTTGTGTTCCAGGGTGCTTTTCCCTATCAGTGCATCGAGTCTTTGGACGATTTTTGCATCCAGTTTCTCCCAATCTTCAGTTTCGTTTGCTCGTGGCAGGTTGAGTTTCAGGTGCCTGGCATCGAGGGCCTGTGCAAATTCCTCATCCGAACCAACAGCGTGGATGTCCTTGGCACTGTGGTTTAAATCCTGGCCTTGGTCTTCCGACGTCTTATCTGCTGATGCAGTGCGCTGCTGCTCATTCAGATGAGTCTTCACACATCCCATCTTTGTTCTGTGGATCTTCATGCCACGGGTGGTAGCGAAACGCTTTCCACAGACACATGGATATTCCATTTGGTCCATGTTCATAGTCCGTTTGGGATTTGCAGTCATGATTGGTTGAGCACCGATGGATTCATCATTCTCTCCCCCTTTCGGTGAATCCTGGGAGCATCTTTTCCTTTTATTTTTAGTAGCCACATGTTTAAGGCAAAGTGGGGAGCCAGCCCACAGAGCCCTTGGTTCTGGTCTTTCCCAGTGTCCTCCGGTCTTTCCCGGACGTCCTCCGGCCTATTCCCGGAAGTCAATGGTTTACCCATGCATCAGTAGAAAGAAACTCGTGGAGAGCGTGGCAGCAGAGAGTCCTCAGAAGAGAAGCCCCCTTCAAGCAAGTGTTTCGGCCCTTATCTCCTGACACTCTAGGGGGGTTGGGCCACACCCGGTTCATGACTCCGGATGTCCCTCTGCTGCCCCTTTTTTTTCCCATCTTGGGACGAGCCATGGCTGGGATTCGAACCCATGACCCTCTGGACATGCTCATTTTCCACTTAATGACTCGCGCTTTAACCACTGAGCCACAGGGACACCTGATATTTGTAGGGAAATTAAGCCTTATGAAGTTCACTTTTGTTCCTCCTTGACCAGATCCAGCTTGAACACCTCTCTGCCGCTTCTGCCATTGCTTTCAGGGCTCTGGTTTTTTCCTTCCCTGCAACTGAGAGCTGTTTCATGAGGCTGTATGCAGACGTTCCTACAAACCCCCTAGCTCCAATTTCTGCAGTGAGGACTTTGACCTGATAGCCTTCTCTCCTCAGGCTGTTTGCCAGATCAGCATACTTTTCAGTCTTGTAGATTTGAGCTGCCTCCATTCTGTTCTCATATGGCACCGTGAGCTCGATCATGATCAGCTGCTTGGTTGACTTAGAGTGGACTACTATGTCTGGTCTCATGCCACTCTTGCTGATGATCTCTGGGTGACTCTTCCATTCTGGGAGGTCTGCAGTGCACTCCCAGTCATCTGCCCCGTCCAGCAGACTCTGCCTGCATGTTTCGAGTGGCACTGTTGTTCTTGGCCATGATTTGCTGCCTCCTGCCGTGAAGAATGTTGCGGGTGCTTTTGGAGTCCTGATTTTCCCTTTTGTGGTGTTGGTACTAGCCCAGACTACTTGTACAATTTCTTTGAGCACTTGGTTGTGCCTCCATGTGTACCTTCCTTGAGCCAGGGCTACTTTACATGAGCTTAGGACATGCTCCACTGTTTGTTTTTCGTGGCAGAGGGGGCATGCAGGATCGTCTGTTTTCCCCCACTTCACCAGGTTTGCATTTGAGGGCAGAAGGTCATATGCAGATCTGAGAATGAAGCTGATCCTGAGAGGGGCCATGTGCCAAATGTCATTCCAAGTGAGACTTCTTTGGAGTGCATTCTCCCACGTTGTCCATTGCCCTTGCTGGCTCTGCTGGACTGCTTTTTGGAGTCTTTTTTGGTCTTCTTCTTTTCTCATCTCCTGAATCATCATGTCTCTTTTGGCTTTTCCTTTGGCCTTTGACCACCATTCAGTTTTGGTCACCCCCAGTCCCTGTCTGTTGGTCTGTGTGTGTCCTGTTATTTCTCTGATCTTGAGCATTCTATTTGCAGTCACAATAATCTAACTTAACGCCTTACAGACGAGACATACGTCAATACCAAATCAAAATAAAAGATAATATAGAACCATCCGTCGGTAATCACAAAATCATCAGGTATATTGAAATAATAACAATTTGTGACACTTAGAATTGTTCACAGGTTCTTATTCGTAACATAGAAGCAGATTTAACCCGTTCGCTGCTTGAAGCTGCTTGAAAATGTTACAAACAAAGGCTTTCCCAGTGCCAGGGAAATCTAATGATTTGGGGGTAATAATTAACAAAAAATTCTAGCTCAGAAACTACAAAAGATATAACAATGAAATATATATGATTTTTGAAGGAAATTGAATGAAGATTTTGAATCTGGGCTTCTTTTGTTTTAATTTTGATAATAAAAAAGTATTTAGACAATTAGATTTGGATAGATTTTTTTGCACGATCAAAAGCATATGTATTTACCACTACATCTTCACATCCAAACAAGAACACAAAGCAAAAAAGTTGAAAATAAAGTTTGTATTGTCACACTACACCTGTAAATGAAAGTAAAACAGTTTAGAAGTCTATCAAGACGCTCACACTCTATGCAGACAGGTCAGTCCACGACCACGCCCCCCTCTCCCCACCACGCCCCCTTGCTGGACTTCAACCCTCTCTTTCACTGCTCCTCTTCCCCTACCTTTCCCTCTGCCCTGTGCCGCGCCGCGAGCAGGCCGCGCTCCCCTCTCACGCTGACTACCACGTCACTGACCACTGGCACGCAGTGCAGAGTACACACTAGGCGAGCTCGTTCGACGCTGGCAAACCAGTCAGCTGAACACACATTGAGGTCACACAGCCCGACACAATAACTGACGAATACGGTTGGCAATTCCATCACTATCATCATCTCACCTTCATGCTCGAGTGAGTCGTTGAATAAAAGATTATTGTCTTTGTCAAAAATCATTAGCAGAGCCTGCTCAGCTGTGTAAATACGTTGATTTGGTCGCTGCGCTTGTCGAAGGTTGCGCCGCCATCTTTGCAAGCGAGACGAAGTGCTGGCTGGTCATCCAGTCAGTGATGAGAATAAATGGGCTTTCCCCTCACGTGTGGTCATTTACATATCATTTTAATACTACAGACATATAAGGCTTACTACGCACACTCTATTTAAGTCCGTTGATAGAAATAGTAACGAATGAAAATTCAAGAAAAATGCATGACGTCAGTGGACGGCCCATAGGCACTGGGAAAGCATTTTTAATGCGGCGTCAGCTGACGGCTTAAAGGCACTCTACGGGTTAAGAGGAAAGAATTTTCTTCCTTCGTTCATATGCTTCAGCGATAAACTTCGCAAGTGATTTGATAGTATCTCCATCTGCTGATGACATTATTCGAACTAAGTTATGTCTTTTCATATCATGCTGCTGAAAAACGATTGATTTCAAAAGTAATGCTTCATATTCCCCACAGTCAAACAGGAAATGGCCTTCGTCTTCTACACCATTTGAACATAAAGGACACATGACGGAAAGATTTGTATCAAACCATCTTCTGTTCGCGTAAAATCCTGAAGTTCTACTTCTAAACCTTGACCGATTATCCCGGTGCCATATACGGGTTACATCGCTGATGAATTTCTCCGGCTGGAATATGTCTTTAAAAGAGATGTACCAAGCATATTTCTCTGTCTCTGTTATATGAGCATGCCAAGTCTGTTGAAAATAATCAATAAGCCGTTGTCGGAATTCTGACAGAAACACTTTTTCATTACCTACCATGTGGGTGACCCAAACTATTCCACATCCATTTTTATCAGAATACTCTTTATGTCAGATAACCAGTTGCAATATCCAATTTCATCTTGTCTGAAGAGCATTTCAAATGTCTGTCTACATAACAGTTTTTTTCAGAAAGTCGAATTAGTTTTAACCAGTACCTAATACATTTAACGTGGCTTATGATAAACAAAGTGATAAACAACCTGCCTGATTCTCCATAGTACATTTTATCCGAAGAGTGAAGAGGTGCATTAAGAAATCTCTTGATTGCAAAAGTATGTACATTTTCCATTTGTTTGTTTTCACAGAGTCCCAGACTTCAGCAGCATAGGTCAAAATGGGCGCTATCTGAGTATCAAACAGTTTCATAAAACATCGAAGGATCGATAGAGTTTAATCTTTTCATAGTACGGAGAATTTCGATTACTCCCTTTCTGGCCTTTCTCGCAACTTCTGACCAGCCTGTCGTTAAGCTTAGTTTTGTAGTAAACATCATACCTCGATATTTGTATTTGTTTGTTACCTTCACCTTTTCATTCCCATACCACCAGATTTCGTTTGCTGCCAGGTATCCTCCTTTACGGAAAACCACGATGTTGGTTTTGTCCAAATTTATTGTTAAGTTTACTTTGTCTGCTTCAGTTTTTAATACATTAAGCTGATTTTGTAATCCAATCGATGTGTCTGATGATAAAACAATGTCATCAGCAAACAGTAGCATAAACACTTCTACGGCTCCTGGAGCTAACTGTATGCCATGTCTTCCTCGTTTGGACAACTCTACAGCACGTTCATTGATAAAAAAAATTAAAAGAGTAGTGGGCTTAGCACACAGCCTTGCTTAACTCCTCTTGGGCAATCGAAATACTGGGAATATAGGCATTTATCACGTACACAAGCCAAGACCGTGCTATAGATTCCTCTCAGTGCTTCATATAACTTCCCCATCAATGCCTGCTTTCCTCAAGATTTCCCTTAGTATATTTCTGTTGACAGAGTCAAAGGCCTTCCTAAAATCGACGATGGCAACATACAATTCTGAGTTTCTAGAAAGATACTTTTGAACTAAGGAATAGAGCGTGGAAATGTGGTCAACTGTACTGTATCCTCTTCTAAACCCAGCTTGCTCTTCAATCATTTTTTCTTCCCTTTCCGCCCATTTCGTGAGTCTTTCATTTAAAATGTTCGTATACATTTTACCTAGCACGCTTGACAGTGTTACACCTCTACCATTATCAGGGTTATTGTAATCGCCTTTTTTGTGCATAGATTTTGACCATTCGATTGGGAAGGTTCCACTTTGGAAAAGCGTATTAAAGATTGCATAGAAATTCAATCACTAGATAATTTGAATTTTTCAGCATTTCGTTTACGATTCAATCCGGACCAGCACTCTTACCACGTTTTAAACATTTGATTCTGTTCTCAACGTCTGTTTCTATTACTGGATCATTGAACAAAGGTTCTCGTGAATTTTCGTCATTCTCTTCGGCATGACCGTCTTGACTATCAACATTTGAATCTGAGGTAAAAAAAACACTATGAAAATGGTCATACCACTGCTGTATTGATATGTGATTATCAATTATAGACTTCTTGTGGATGGATCTTATTGTTGACCAAAACGATTTTGGATCTTTAACCGACGCTTTAAGTTTATTCAGTCTGTTGAGGTCGTGTGCTTTCTTTTTTTGTTCTATTTTCAGTTTATTATAATCTGTTCTTGCCTTCACATACGCCTCTTTCCGTTCATTCAAACTAACTGGTTTTTGAGCGATGGTAACTTCTGAGAAGCGCCTTGACGCGTCTTTTCTCAGCTTCACATTCCGTATCAAACCATTCGTTTTTGTCCACTTTCTTTCCCCCAACCATACGGACCATACATGTGGCAGCGCCGTAAAGTATTCCTGAGAAAAGCTCAGTGCATTCATTTACATCAGTGTGTAAAACATGGTTCACTCTTTCCCTGCATTCTTTAAACATATCAGACTCAAGCTCCTCTCTATAAAAGGTACATTTTCCCTGCACCACACAATTCTTTCTTCTCTATTTCTGCCGGTTTCTTTCCCGTCCTCTATGGCCTCCCCTTTCTTCCATCTTAATTCTACTGGTTGGTGCCAGGAATACATGTCCGCAATACAAACATCACAATTCATTTTCAGTTCTTCAGACACTATGAAGTAGTTGATAACGCTGCTTCCGTTGGGTGAAATGAAAGTGAAGACACCTTGTGGGGCTCCTGCAAAACATCCATGAAGTATTACTAATCCATGCATAAAACAAAAATCTAACAGTGACTTACCAAACACGTTTATGGTTTCATCTTTGGAACATCTGAAAAAAGTCTCTTTTTCAAAATCAAAACCATCCCGTGGGTTCAAATAATTTGTCATGATTATTATGTGAATCTACATGAAGCTAAACCACTAAAAGAGTACACAAGCATAAACTCAAGACCATAGAATTGAACCTGGGAACATTCACACACACACACACACACACACACACACACACACACACACACTCTTACACACGGTAACCCTTAACGTGAGTTGCTTAGTGTGTTTGCAACTGCTTATAAACATACATGGCCTATTAACACACCTGTAACCCTAGGCAAGATGGCAATCTATCAAAAAGAATATGAGAAGGGAAAAAAGCGTCCACAAAAACGGCAGCTGCCGACAAAGCTAGCCAGATCAACACAACAGATGTGTAGCATGCCCGGGATGTTACAGATCAACACAACAGATGTGTAGCATACCCAGGATGTTACAGATCAACACAACAGATGTGTAGCATGCCCAGGATGTTACAGACTACTTACCATCTCACCTATTGATACACTCCTCAGAAATGTCATTCTGTTTCTCTGCTCAAAATATCCAACCTACAGGAAGATCCCTTCACTCTGTCCACAGGTAAAGTACACATCTCTCCACACCAGCGATAAACATACTGACAATTGGATCCTACCACACAGGTAAAGTACACGTCACCACAACTCTCCACACCAGCGATACATAAATTGGGAATTGGATCCGATTGCACAGGTAAAGTACACATCACCACAACTCTCCACACCACCGATACACATACTGGGAATTGGATCATATCACATAGGTAAAGTACACATCACCACAACTCTCCACACCAGCGATACACATACTGAGAGTTGGGTCCTATCACACACTCACCACCAATGCTCTACACCAGCAAACAACAGAGAAAAAGGAGATCCACAACATATGTACCATCAAACCTGTACAGCCAGGACTCCTGTCATTCAACTCTGACCATCACCATCTCTTACACATACAGTCAACAACAGCAAACAGGCCCATACAGACAGACAGACAGACAGACAGGCAAGCCTGCAGAAGAACAACGGACAGGCCAACAGACCGACCAAGACATTTGAACTTTTTGTATATCCTTGTTCACACATGGCAAATCCATCCCCCCCCCCCCCCCCCCCCACACACACACACACACTATAAACGGGTACACACACTGGGTATAACTATTGGCTGCCAAAAATGTGTGTGTGTGTGTGTGTGTGTGTGTGTGTGTGTGTGTGTGTGTGTGTGTGTGTGTGTGTGTGTGTGTGGTGTGTGTGTGTGTACATGTGAACGCATTCATGCTTTTTCAAAGATCGGAGGCAGTGTGTAAGCAGTGGGTACAAGAAAATTAAGTGATATAGCATCCTCCAAGCAAACCGGCTGACCTCTGGAACACACAGAGTGCCCTGTCTGCAAAGAGACAGCAGTAGGCCTATGATCTGTATAGCTCACACATGTGCAGCTCACACACGCATCCCTCTCACACTGAGAAAGAGTAGTGAACCAGCGGGCCTGTAAACAGTTCACTGGCTGACCCAGTGCTCGCTCCACACAAAGACCTTGGTCTTCAGTATTCGATCCTTTCTTTAATTTAAGGAAAACTACTCATCAATCAATTGAAAAAATAGTCGCGGTTTACAGATAACAAATAGGTAAATAAAAACGTCAATCGATCAGTCAGTCAGTCGAACAGTTTAATAATTTGTCACTTGGATAGTCGTTCTTTCACCCGTTAATGTAACTTGAAATCTGTCCATAGTTTCTCTGGCGGCGACATCGAACAGTTCATGCTGTCCTAACCAGGTCAATAAATAAATTTAAAAATAAATAAATAAAAAGACGCACTTCATGTATGAACAGCCACTGCAATGTACAAAGAAGCTCGCAAACTGCAAGATCCCTTTTGGCAAGATTTCCGAACTGTCGCCTCTGTCAGACTTATTATTTCAAATCAGGATAATGAAATTGAATTTGAATGAGAAACGAGATATATGCTGGAAATAATTAATTGAATCTGGATGAGAAACGAGATGTATGTTGGAAATAGTTCGTTTTCTTCATCTGTACAAGAGCTATTTCCTGTTACAAGTTGAAGCTACTGCTTTGAATTTCATGGACCTGAGTGTTCCCAAATCATTTAAGAACGTTGTCTGTATACATATGCTCTATGGATCTTTGACGCCGCGAAGTTCTGTACTGTAGCGAGCAGAGGAGCACGAAGGAAAATCTTCCCCTTTATTCATCCTTTCCTTTCCGGTCTTCGTTCTTCATTTTCTGAAAATGTCGTCACTGATCTTTCTCACATTGTCCTCATCATCACTGACTTTTCTCACATTGTCCTCATCATCACTGGCCTTTCTCACATTGTCCTCATCATCACTGGCCTTTCTCACATTGCCCTCATCATCACTGGCCTTTCTCACATTGTCCTCATCATCACTGACCTTTCTCACATTGTCCTCATCATGACTGGCCTTTCTCACATTGTCCTCATCATGACTGACCTTTCTCACATTGCCCTCATCATCACTGGCCTTTCTCACATTGTCCTCATCATCACTGACCTTTCTCACATTGTCCTCATCATCACTGGCCTTTCTCACATTGCCCTCATCATCACTGGCCTTTCTCACATTGTCCTCATCATCACTGACCTTTCTCACATTGTCCTCATCATCACTGGCCTTTCTCACATTGTCCTCATCATGACTGACCTTTCTCACATTGCCCTCATCATCACTGGCCTTTCTCACATTGTCCTCATCATGACTGGCCTTTCTCACATTGTCCTCATCATCACTGGCCTTTCTCACATTGTCCTCATCATCACTGGCCTTTCTCCCATTGTCCTCATCATCACTGGCCTTTCTCACATTGTCCTCATCGTCACTGGCCTTTCTCACATTGTCCTCATCGTCACTGGCCTTTCTCACATTGTCCTCATCATCACTGGCCTTTCTCACATTGCCTCATCATCACTGGCCTTTCTCACATTGTCCGGCCTTTCTCACATTGTCCTCATCATGACTGGCCTTTCTCACATTGTCCTCATCGTCACTGGCCTTTCTCACATTGTCCTCATCATCACTGGCCTTTCTCACATTGTCCTCATCATCACTGGCCTTTCTCACATTTATTCCTCAATCATCACTGGCCTTTCTCACATTGTCCTCATCATCACTGGCCTTTCTCACGTTGTCCTCATCATCACTGGTCTTTCTCACATTGTCCTCATCGTCACTGGCCTTTTTTATATTGTCCTCATCGTCACTGGCCTTTCTCACATTGTCCTCATCATCACTGGTCTTTCTCATCATTGTCCTCCATCACGTCCGTGCTACCATGTTCACATCCATCATCTTCATCCATCGTTTTCTTTCCCATGCCGTTTAACCTTTTCGTGTTTTGTTTTTAACTGTGGCGTCCTCGTTCGCCCTTTTCCCCTCACCATCTCTTATCCGTCCTTTCATTCCTCACCATGTCTCATCTAGTCTGTCCTTCCCTGTCATGTTCTCAACTACTATGTCCTTTCATTCCTTACCATGTCTCATCTAGTCTGTCCTTCCCTGTCATGTTCTCAACTACTATGTCCTTTCATTCCTCACCGTGTCTCATCTAGTCTGTCCTTCCCTGTCATGTTCTCAACTACTATGTCCTTTCATTCCTTACCATGTCTCATCTAGTCTGTCCTTCCCTGTCATGTTCTCAACTACTATGTTCTTTCTTACACGTGGTGTTCTCATGCACCCGTTTCTGTCTTATCATGTCGTCGTGTGTTTTCCCCAACCCTAACCCTAACCCTCACCGTGTTTTCATATCCATCTTTACATTTCATGTTGTCCTTTTTTCCTCCCTCACCGTGTTTTCATATCCATCTTTACATTTCATGTTGTCCTTTTTTCCTTCCTCACCATGTTTTCATATCCATCTTTACATTTCATATTGTCCTTTTTTCCTCCCTCAC
This sequence comes from Conus canariensis, assembly GCA_033310375.1. NCBI lineage: Eukaryota > Metazoa > Mollusca > Gastropoda > Neogastropoda > Conidae > Conus > Conus canariensis. Next base: position 40,438,504 of record CM065748.1, read on the forward strand.
CGTGTTTTCATATCCATCTTTACATTTCATGTTGTCCTTTTTTCCTCCTCACCATGTTTTCATATCCATCTTTACATTTCATTTGTCATTTTTTCCTCCCTCACCGTGTTTTCATATCCTCTTTACATTTCATGTGTCCTTTTTCCTCCCTCACCATGTTCATTCATCGTTATTCATTGTCTTTTTTCCTCCCTCACCGTGTTTTCATTTACCATCTTTCATTTCTGTTGTCCTTTTTTCCTCCCTCACCATGTTTTCATATCCATCTTTACATTTCATTTGTCCTTTTTTCTCCCTCACCGTGTTTCATACATCTTACATTTTTCCTTTTTTTCCCATGTTTTAGTCCATCTACATTCATTTGTTTTTCCTCCCTCACCATGTTTTCATATCCATCTTTACATTTCATGTTGTCCTTTTTTTTCCTCACCATTTCACCCTTATTCGTGTCCTTTTTCACTCCTCACATGTTTTACATCCATCTTTACATTTCATGTTGTCCTTTTTTCCTTCCTCACCATGTTTTCATCTCCATCTTTACATTTCATGTTGTCCTTTTTTCCCTTCCTCACCATGTTTTCATATCCATCTTTACATTTCATGTTGTCCTTTTTTTTCCCTAAGGGTGTCCATGTCCATCCTGCCTTTGTCATGATGCCCACACTCCTCCTCCCTTTCTCTCCATGTCCCCGCCAATCTGTCCTTTCTCTCCATGTCCCCGCCAATCTGTCCTTTCTGTCCATGTCCCTGCCAATCTGTCCTTTCTCTCCATGTCCCCGCCAATCTGTCCTTTTCTCCATGTCCCCGCCAATCTGTCCTTTCTGTCCATGTCCCCGCCAATCTGTCCTTTCTGTCCATGTCCCCGCCAATCTGTCCTTTCTCTCCATGTCCCCGCCAGTACGTCCTTTCTCTCCATGTCCCTGCCAATCAGTCCTTTCTCTCCATGTCCCCGCCAATCTGTCCTTTCTCTCCATGTCCCCGCCAATCTGTCCTTTCTCTCTATGTCCCCGCCAATCTGTCCTTTCTCTCCATGTCCCCGCCAATCTGTCCTTTCTCTCCATGTCCCCGCCAATCTGTCCTTTCTCTCCATGTCCCCGCCAATCTGTTCTGTCTCTCCATGTCCCCGCCAATCTGTCCTTTCTCTCCATGTCCCCGCCAATCTGTCCTTTCTCTCCATGTCCCCGCCAATCTGTCCTTTCTCTCCATGTCCCTGCCAATCTGTCCTTTCTGTCCATGCCCCCGCCAATCTGTCCTTTCTCTCCATGTCCCCGCCAGTATGTCCTTTCTCTCCATGTCCCTGCCAATCTGTCCTTTCTCTCCATGCCCCCGCCAATCTGTCCTTTCTTTCCATGTCCCCTCCAATCTGTCCTTTCTCTCCATGTCCCCGCCAATCTGTCCTTTCTCTCCATGTCCCCTCCAATCTGCCTTTCTCTCCATGTCCCCGCCAATCTGTCCTTTCTCTCCATGTCCCCGCCAATCTGTCCTTTCTCTCCATGTCCCTGCCAATCTGTCCTTTCTCTCCATGTCCCCGCCAATCTGTCCTTTCTCTCCATGTCCCCGCCAATCTGTCCTTTCTGTCCATGTCCCCGCCAATCTGTCCTTTCTCTCCATGTCCCCGCCGATCTGTCCTTTCTCTCCATGTCCCCGCCAATCTGTCCTTTCTCTCCATGTCCCCGCCAATCTGTCCTTTCTCTCCATGTCCCTGCCAGTCTGTCCTTTCTCTCCATGTCCCCGCCAATCTGTCCTTTCTCTCCATGTCCCTGCCAGTCTGTCCTTTCTCTCCATGTCCCCGCCGATCTGTCCTTTCTCTCCATGTCCCTGCCAATCTGTCCTTTCTCTCCATGTCCCCGCCAATTTGTCCTTTCTGTCCATGTCCCCGCCAATCTGTCCTTTCTCTCCATGTCCCCGCCAATCTGTCCTTTCTCTCTATGTCCCCGCCAGTCTGTTCTTTCTCTCCATGTCCCTGCCAGCCTGTCCTTTCTCATGATGTCTACTTCCATCTGTCCTTTCTCATGATGTCCATATCCATCTGTGCTTGTCAGCATGTCCACACCGATGCTTTGTATGTTGATTTCTCTGTAAGAGGCACTTTGGGCTGTGTTTTTCCCTTTCCTTTCCTTTCTCATGATGTCATCATCTATGATTCCATACTCATGATGACCACACCCATCTTTCCTTTCTGTATTTTGTTCCTCCTTTTTTGATTCCTCATCGATCTGTCGTTTCTTCCCATGGCCTCTTCTATCTTTCCTTTCTGTATTTTGTTCCTCCTTGTTTGATTCCTCATCGATCTGTCGTTTCTTCCCATGGCCTCTTCTATCTTTCCTTTTTGTATTTTGTTCCTCCTTGTTTGATTCCTCATCGATCTGTCGTTTCTTCCCATGGCCTCTTCCATCTTTCCTTTTTGTATTTTGTTCCTCCTTGTTTGATTCCTCATCGATCTGTCGTTTCTTCCCATGGCCTCTTCCATCTTTCCTTTTTGTATTTTGTTCCTCCTTGTTTGATTCCTCATCGATCTGTCGTTTCTTCCCATGGCCTCTTCCATCTTTCCTTTTTCATGATGTCCTTATCCGTTGTATCTTTGTTTTCAAATTCTTGATGTCGCTGTTTGTTATTGCCTTCCCCATGATGTTGTCGTTTATCTCCCTTGCAGATCGTGATGTCAGGGCTGTCCACTGTGTATACTTGTTTGGATAGGTGCACTGGCCAGTTTAGGCCTGTCTACTTTTTTTTAGTTGTTGAAATAGGTACATTGGCCGTATTAGGGCTGTCTACTTATTATGGTTGTTTGGATAGGTACATTGGCCGTATTAGGGCTGTCTACTAATTATGGTTGTTTGGATAGGTACACTGGCCGTATTAGGGCTGTCTACTTATTATGTTGTTTGGATAGGTACATTGGCCGTATTAGGGCTGTCTACTCATTATGGCTGTTTGGATAGGTACATTGGCCGTATTAGGGCTGTCTACTCATTATGGCTGTTTGGATAGGTACATTGGCCGTATTAGGGCTGTCTACTCATTATGGCTGTTTGGATAGGTACATTGGCCGTATTAGGGCTGTCTACTCATTATGGCTGTTTGGATAGGTACATTGGCCGTATTAGGGCTGTCTACTCATTATGGCTGTTTGGATAGGTACATTGGCCGTATTAGGGCTGTCTACTCATTATGGCTGTTTGGATAGGTACATTGGCCGTATTAGGGCTGTCTACTCATTATGGCTGTTTGGATAGGTACATTGGCCGTATTAGGGCTGTCTACTTATTATGGTTGTTTGGATAGGTACATTGGCCGTATGAGGGCTGTCTACTTATTATGGTTGTTTGGATAGGTACATTGGCCGTATGAGGGCTGTCTACTTATTATGGTTGTTTGGATAGGTACATTGGCCGTATGAGGGCTGTCTACTTATTATGGTTGTTTGGATAGGTACATTGGCCGTATGAGGGCTGTCTACTTATTATGGTTGTTTGGATAGGTACATTGGCCGTATGAGGGCTGTCTACTTATTATGGTTGTTTGGATAGGTACATAGGCCGTATTAGGGCTGTCTACTTATTATGGTTGTTTGGATAGGTACATTGGCCGTATGAGGGCTGTCTACTTATTATGGTTGTTTGGATAGGTACATTGGCCGTATTAGGGCTGTCTACTTATTATGGTTGTTTGGATAGGTACATTGGCCGTATTAGGGCTGTCTACTTATTATGGTTGTTTGGATAGGTACATAGGCCGTATTAGGGCTGTCTACTTATTATGGTTGTTTGGATAGGTACATTGGCCGTATGAGGGCTGTCTACTTATTATGGTTGTTTGGATAGGTACATTCAGGCGTGATGTCCACATGCACCAAAGTTTATGTGACAGGTAAGAATAACCATTTCAGACTGCTCATGTCTGGGCGGGGAAGGTGGAACACGGGTAGAATAACCATTTCAGACTGCTCATGTCTGGGCGGGGAAGGTGGAACACGGGTAGAATAACCATTTCAGACTGCTCATGTCTGGGCGGGGAAGGTGGAACACGGGTAGAATAACCATTTCAGATTGCTCATGTCTGGGCGGGGAAGGTGGAACACGGGTAGAATAACCATTTCAGATTGCTCATGTCTGGGCGGGGAAGGTGGAACACGGGTAGAATAACCATTTCAGATTGCTCATGTCTGGGCGGGGAAGATGGAACACGGGTAGAATAACCATTTCAGATTGCTCATGTCTGGGCGGGGAAGGTGGAACACGGGTAGAATAACCATTTCAGATTGCTCATGTCTGGGCGGGGAAGGTGGAACACGGGTAGAATAACCATTTCAGATTGCTCATGTCTGGGGGGGGAAGGTGGAACACGGGTAGAATAACCATTTCAGATTGCTCATGTCTGGGGGGGGAAGGCGGAACACGGGTAGAATAACCATTTCAGATTGCTCATGTCTGGGCGGGGAAGGTGGAACACGGGTAGAATAACCATTTCAGATTGCTCATGTCTGGGCGGGGAAGGTGGAACACGGGTAGAATAACCATTTCAGATTGCTCATGTCTGGGCGGGGAAGGTGGAACACGGGAAAGGGGGAGAATAGCGCGATAACATGGGCAGTGAAAATGACAATTTTTATATCGGTCAGAACTTTAAGCTTCGAGCACGTTGCATCACTGTTGGGTCAACCAGGCACCATGGTATTTTCGGTGTAGAATGTCCGTTCAACATCTGGCACCATGTTATTTTCGGTGTAGATTACCCTTCGTTAATCGCACCTTGTAATTTTCGGTGTAGGATATCCGTTCATATCTGGCAACATGTAATTTTCGGTGTAGGATATCCGTTCATATCTGGGACCATGTTATTTTCGGTGTAGGATATCCGTTCACATGTGACACCATGTTATTTTTGGTGTAGGATATCCGTTCACATGTGGCACCATGTTATTTTTGGTGTAGGATATCCGTTCACATGTGACACCATGTTATTTTTGGTGTAGGATATCCGTTCACATGTGACACCATGTTATTTTCGGTGTAGGATATCCGTTCACATGTGACACCATGTCACTGACTCCGTAAGGTGAGGGCTGTCTGTGCACACCCGGCACCGTGTTACATTCTGCGTAACATGTAGGCTGACATCCAGATCTACAGACTCCCTTCGTTTAGGTCAAAACGATATGGCCAACGTTCTCCTTTCTGACATCCACATGTACAGACTTTTCATCGTTTAGGCCTGAGTCCTAGGGCCAACGTTCTCCTTTCTGACATCCACATGTACAGACTTTTCATCGTGTAGGCCTGAGTCCTACGGCCAACGTTCTCCTTTCTGACATCCACATGTACAGACTTTTCATCGTGTAGGCCTGAGTCCTACGGCCAACGTTCTCCTTTCTGACATCCACATGTACAGACTTTTCATCTTTTAGGCCTGAGTCCTACGGCCAACGTTCTCCTTTCTGACATCCACATGTACAGACTTTTCATCGTTTAGGCCTGAGTCCTAGGGCCAACGTTCTCCTTTCTGACATCCACATGTACAGACTTTTCATCTTTTCGGCCTGAGTCCTAGGGCCAACGTTCTCCTTTCTGACATCCACATGTACAGACTTTTCATCTTTTCGGCCTGAGTCCTAGGGCCAACGTTCTCCTTTCTGACATCCACATGTACAGACTTTTCATCTTTTCGGCCTGAGTCCTACGGCCAACGTTCTCCTTTCTGACATCCACATGTACAGACTTTTCATCTTTTAGGCCTGAGTCCTACGGCCAACGTTCTCCTTCCATACTAGGGTCCCTCCATTTGTAACCAGCTTCCTTTCTTTGTTCGCCAAGTAGACCTGACCACAAGTTTTACGGCTTTCCTGTAGTTGTCTCTTCCAAGAAGATTTCTGACCCTTACCCATCACCGTTTTATTTAGTTTACGACTTCTCTTACTGTTGGGCATGGAGAAGAGAGAGAGAGAGAGAGAGAGAGAGAGAGAGAGAGAGAGAGAGAGAGAGAGAGAGAGAGAGAGAGATTGATTGATTGATTGATTGATTGATCTTTAATACACAAGGATGGAGATTTTAGGCCAAAGCCTAGTCTTACAATCTGTCCTTGTCATGCATACATTATTTCAGCACATATCATTCATACTGACAATTCAACGTAACAACATGGTAATCTAATTCTACAATGATAAGCAAACTACATAAAAGCACTAATGAGATGGGGGATGGTAAAACAAAAGGAAACTTACAAACAAACAAACAAAACTACAGAGAGAGAGGTCAGAGGAGGGTGGGGAAGAGAGAATGGTAGGTAGGGGGAGGAGAAAAGGGATTGTAGACAGAGTGGGAGTGAGCGATTTTAACGGAGTAGGTTTTATGTTTAGACGATTTATTCAAAGTATGGTTCACAGAAGACTTTGCGAATGGGCGCTAATCATTGTAATCGAATAATTTAATTACTGAGACATAAAATGTTTATGCAAATGTTCCTTGAAAAGTTTTAAAGTATTCATGTTTTGTAGATTCGGTGGAAGTGAGTTCCAGACATGTGGTCCAGAGTAAGCTAGGCTTGTTTTGAATAGATCAATGCGTGGGTGGGGAAGAAGGAATTTCGTCGAGCCAGAAAAGCTGTTCGATCTTGTAAAAAGGGCATTGATATAACATGGCATAGTATCTGTCAAAATTGTAAACATAAATGATACCTTGTTGAATTCCAATTGCCTATTCAGAGGAAGTATGTTCAGCGC
>CM065748.1:40452721-40475221 GCA_033310375.1 Conus canariensis
TTACAGCTGAATTAACAGCAATACTCATGGCATTGAATTACCTTTTAAATTTCCTCAAAACAATATTTCAAGCTCTGTTTTGTGTAGATTCAAAATCAGTACTTCAGGCGATAAAAGATTTTCATTTGCATACTAGGCCTGAAATGGTTATTGAGATAAGCTGTTTGATCCACATGCTTATTGAAGGAGGCACCCAATTATCCTTCTGTTGGATTCCTTCACACTGTTCCTTTTATTATAACGATAAAGTAGATAGGGCAGCTAAGCGTGGAGCAAAACATATCTGTGGTTCTGAAGATCTTAAACTACCCTTATCGGTACATGAGCAGTGCAATTTAGTTAAAACATATATTTCGAAAACTTTCAAAGATAGAATGATAGAACATGACAATCAAAATCAGTTTGATATTTTTGATATTAAAATCATTCAACATAATTTTAGTTTAAACAAAAATATCCTTTCATTGATGTATAGGTGGAAACTTGATGCTTTTAAAACAAAATATGTTAAAAACATAGTGTGTTTATGTAAAAACAAAAATAACACGTGATCATATTGTTACATGTCAAGACATGAAAGAAATAATTCCAGTGTTGAGGCAAAATAGTGCACAGGCCATCTTTGAGTCACCAGCTCTAACATACGAGTTTTTTGTATGCTTAGAGCGCACTCCATTGGGGAAGTATTTATAGGTTCCTTTTGTGTGTGTGGGGCGGGGATGGGGGATATGTGTGGGGAGGGAAGATGGAATAATGTGCAAAGCTCAAAAGTGACAAGGACTGAGAAAGGTTAAGTTTCTGTGCTTTGATGGTTGTTAATTATTTCTGTTAAAATTTTAGTTTTTTTTCCCTTTCAAACTTATTTGAAAAATTCAAGTGTTTTGTAATTACCATTATTATTCATATAAGCACTCATATAAGCACACACATATGCACACAAACATACTGAAACACACTCGCATACACACACACGAGCACACGCACATGCGCACATACGTGTGCGTGCACAAGCATAAGCACATACGCTCTTTCTTTCCCCATCTCTCTCTTTCGGCACGATTTTTTTTTTCGTCTAATATCACGATTAGTGGAAAGACGTAAAATGAATCACACACACACACACACGCGCGCGCGCGCGCGCGCGCGCGCGCGCATGCGTACGCACGAACGCAATCACAAACATGTTCGCGCACGCACTCATACACACAAACGGGCGTGCGCTCGCGCTTGCGAGCAGGCAGGCAGACAGACAAAAACAAAGGCACACACACACGCGCGTGCGCGCGCGCGTACGCACGCACAGAAACACGCACACAAATGCACGCATGTTCCGCGGAGGCAGGAATGGATGCACGCACGCAGCACACACACATGCACGCGCACGTACGCACACACACACGCGCCTGCACGCACGCACGGACGCACGGCCACACATATGCAAGCAAGCAACCGCACCCCGTACACACACACACACACACACACACACACACACACACACACACACACACACACACACACACACACATACGCGCGCACACACACACACATACACACACACACACACACACACACACACACACACACACACACACTATTGATCTCTCATTGAAGTCAATAATGAACACTTACTTATATCCCACTTTCTAATACAACTAGAGAAAAGAGAGAGAGAGAGAGGAGAGAGAGAGAGAGAGAGAGAGAGAGAGAGAGAGAGAGAGAGAGGAGAGCATTCGTTCCTTCATTCATCTGTTATTTTATCTAATGCTTTATCTATTTTTTTAATGTGTTATATTGAAATTAATGCCACACAGAGTTTGTGACAACAATTTTTTTTTCTCCCCCCCCCCCCCCCCCCCCCCCCCCCCCCCCCCCCCCCCACCTCCCCCAGCTATGTTTTTAGACGAATTTGTTTTGCAGTCGATTATATTTTTTCATTCTTTGGTACACTCTTTGTTTATGTTCTCTTTCGTTCTTTTATAAATTTGACGTCAGAATCAGCTGGTGTCAACGTCAGCAGCACAGCCGTCAGCCCCTTCCCCTCCCTTCCCCTCCCTTCCCCATCCCTGTACCGGTGTCCCAGTGCACTCTGTCCCCTGGTCAGAAAGTCCCACCACGGACAGTTTGAGGTAGACAGTGCTGACTCCACCACACTACCCCCCCCCCCCCCCCCGCACCCCTCCCCTTCTCCTTCTTGCACCCAATGTTCAGACTGCCCCCAACACAGGACAGTCCTGCTTACCGGCAGCTGAAGGTGCCCCCCCCCCCCCCCCCCCCCCCCGAACTCCCCACTCCTTCTTTGGTCATTCTAGTGAATAAGGAGGCTGAACATACCACGCCAATGATCGTGATATTACGTGACTGTCTGCCTTGGGGAACACTGCAGTACAACTTCCTTTGCCTCCCTGTACATACTTTGCGTCCTCTCTCTCTCTCTCTCTCTCTCTCTCTCTCTCTCTCTCTCTCTCTTCTCTCTCTCTCTCTCTTATTCGTCACACTCAACCAAGCTTTCATTGTTTGACGTGGGCAGAGCACCATAGTAGTTTTAAGACGCGCAGCCGGTTATCAATGCTTCTCCTCCTAGGGCTAAGTGAGGCTGGCCAAGTGACGGCCACGTTGACACCTGTATGACACTACAGCGAGGCTGGCCAAGGGACGGCCACGTTGACACCTGTATGACACTACAGCGAGGCTGGCCAAGGGACGGCCACGTTGACACCTGTCTGCCGACGCTAAGGCAGATTGTGGCTGTGGTCACTGCAGAATACTGGTTTCACCACGGTTCCCCTCTGTTACCAGTCACTTTGTCAGTGCCATAGTTCATGACAGTTCCCTTCTGTTACCAGTCACTTTGTCAGTGCCATAGTTCATGACAGTTCCCCTCTGTTACCAGTCACTTTGTCAGTGCCATAATTCAGGACAGTTCCCCTCTGTAACCGGTCACTTTGTCAGTGCCATAGTTCATGACAGTTCCCTTCTGTTACCAGTCACTTTGTCAGTGCCATAGTTCAGGACAGTTCCCTTCTGTTACCAGTCACTTTGTCAGTGCCATAGTTCAGGACAGTTCCCCTCTGTTACCAGTCACTTTGTCAGTGCCATAGTTCATGACAGTTCCTCTCTGTTACCAGTCACTTTGTCAGTGCCACAGTTCATGACAGTTCCCCTCTGTGACCAGTCACTTTGTCAGTGCCATAGTTCAGGACAGTTCCCTCTGTTACCAGTCACTTTGTCAGTGCCATAGTTCAGGACAGTTCCCTCTGTTACCAGTCACTTTGTCAGTGCCATAGTTCATGACAGTTCCCTCTGTTACCAGTCACTTTGTCAGTGCCATAGTTCATGACAGTTCCCCTCTGTTACCAGTCACTTTGTCAGTGCCATAGTTCAGGACAGTTCCCCTCTGTTACCAGTCACTTTGTCAGTGCCATAGTTCAGGACAGTTCCCCTCTGTTACCAGTCACTTTGTCAGTGCCATAGTTCAGACAGTTCCCTCTGTTACCAGTCACTTTGTCAGTGCCATAGTTCATGACAGTTCCCCTCTGTGACCAGTCGCTTTGTCAGTGCCTTAGTTCAGGACAGTTCCTTATTATCTTCGGTCAATGTAGTGTTTCAGACCGACGTTTGCTTCCCTGCAAATAAACGAAAACAATTTATTCCCGGTGCAATATGTATATTTGACTTGGATTTCGAACAGTAGTTGTGATAACGATGTCCTCTTGCAGCCATATCGGACATTTCAATTCCAGCATTGATGCTGGTCTCACTGAGGGAGAGGAGAGGCTGCATGTCTGTCCCTGTGGGTTCCACAAGTGCACTCTCCACATGTCCGGGAACATCGTGTCCTAAACAGCCTCCGGCTAATGGGACGTTGATCTCACCACTAAGTCCATTCTTGGTCTGCTTGCGTTGGGTTGTTCAACAAGTGTGAGTTCCACAGATCCACAAGTGGTTTTAGGTTGTGTTTCAGTTTAAAGACGTCATTAACCACAGTTGAGGAGACCTACAGAGGGGACTTACTGAACACGATACAGACATCGCTAGAACAAAAGCACGTTCGGATGGGCAAGGAAATTGTCAGTTCTAATGTTGAGGGCCAATCAGGATTCAAACTCGCTCCGCATGACTGTGAACTCGGTGCTGTAACCACTGAGCCAACTGGCACAGCGACATGATCAGATTTTGATCTGCAGTTTGGAACGTTCTTGGTTGAGCCAGTGACGTCAGATCTAAAATTAGATTGATGAAACACACACACACGCACACAAACACACGCGCGCGCGTACGCGCGCACGCATGCACGCGCACTCACACACACACACACACACACGCGCGCGCGCGCCGCACACCACACACACACACGCGCGCGCTCACATACATACACACACAAATGCACACATTTAGGTGCATCCACGACCGAACGCTCACACACACACACACACACACACACACACACACACACACACACACACACACACACACACACACACACACACACACACACACACACACATTAATTTAAAAGGGCATTAAACTATATCAAGAAGCTATATCAAAGGGAACTTGATAAAATAAGCAATTACATGGTCACAAATGGTCTTGCATTATCTTCAGAAAAGACTCATATGATGCTTTTCAATAATGGTAGTAATCCTGCTGAGCTACCTTTGTTTAAAATTGAAAACGAAACAATTCAGTTCAAGGATTCGGTAAAATTTTTGGGTTTGTTTCTTACAACAAAACTAACGTGGAACGCTCATATCAACCATATTGTTACTAAAGCAAGAAAATGCTTAAATTTGTTAAAAGTTATAAGTAAACAATACTGGAGGGAAGACAGCAAAATTTTGAAACATCTTAGCACAACATTAATTGGATCAAAATTGTCTTATGGACAAGAAATATTTTTTTAGTGCTCCAAATTATTTACTTAAGAAACTTCAAAGTATCGATTGCAAAGGATACAGGCTTGCTCTTGGTGTACCCTTTCACGCATCAACCCTCGGAACTTATAAAGAAATTGGAGAATTGCCCTTGGATGAATATCGAAATCTTGCATGTGCAAAGTACGTTCTTAGGACCTCAACACCTGACAACTTTGTCTCGGAAGAAGTACAAATAAAATCATAAATAAATTTTCCTAAACGGGCCAGACAGATATCTTCATTAAAGCCAATTGGCTCATATGTATCAGGCTTACTTAAAGAGTCGGAAATAAATCCACAGTGTATTGATGCACAGCAAGTAGTTTCTCCTTACCCTAACTGGGAGATGAATAAACCACATTTTGATATCAATTACACTGATGTGAAGAAGAATGAGAATCCAAATGTTATGCAAAGTGAAATCCGATTTTACCTAGAGAATAAATACCCAAATCATTTAAAGGTATACACAGATGGCTCACTCTTAGATGATCACCGTGCTGGTTCAGGTTTTGTTATACCAGCTTAAAAAAAGAAAAGTCATACTTCATTGGTAAAAATGATCAATATTTACCGCCGAACTCGTTGCTATACTTATGGCTCTTAATTACATAGTTGATCTTCCGTTGAACATTTTTCAGATTTTATGCTGCGTCGATTCTTAGTCCGTACTGTATGCTTTACGTTCATTTGATTACAAGAAAAAATCCAAAATTATCATAGAAATCAATCAAATGATTAACATTTTAAGTTTAAAGGGGATCAATATCACCTTTTGTTGGGTTCCTTCACATGTTGGATTGTATTCAAACGATTGTGCTGATAGAGCCGCAAAAAAAGGTGCAAGGCAAGACAGGAAATCTATAGAAATAAACATCCCTTTATCCGTTACAGAAGGGTATCATTTGCTGGAGCAAGCATCGTGGAACAAAGTTTTAAAATCCCCCCATAGGAAGTAGAAATTTTCCGGTCTCTTACTGAATTCGGTTGGTTTAACAAACAAAATAGCTGTGAATTATAGCAACGGTTTCAAATTTAGACACATTATTCCGCTGTCTTATAGGATAAAGCTTAATGCCTTCAAAACAAAGTTCAGCAAGAATGTTAAATGTCTGTGCGGTGAACAAATTTCAAACCAACACATTCTTCTGGAATGCCAGAGATTGAGACCTATTTTACCGGTTATTTCTGAAAGTTCTCTTGACAGTATCCTTGAGAATTTTAGTTTGTTGTTTAACTTTGCGAACTGTTTACTACGCAGTCCTATGGGACATTTGTTATAGTTTGTGTTATGATTCAAAATAGTTTTTTAAAGCTGGCTTTCCCATACCTTTTTTTTATTATTTTTTTCCCATTGTATTGTAAAGATTCTAAAGATGCTTTTTTGTATATGATTGCAAGATAACCCACCCACCACCTCCTCCTCATGCTCCCCGTCTCCAAATCCTTTCCCTTCGTCTAATATCACTTAATGTGAAAAGACGTTAAATTGAAGACAACAACAACAACAACCACAACACACACACACACACACACACACACACACACACACACACAGAGAGAGAGAGAGAGAGAGAGAGAGAGAGAGAGAGAGAGAGAGGAGAGAGAGAGAGAGAGCATTGAACACGTTTATTTTTCGAATTGTTATGGATTTCTCGTTACAATTTGGACGTCTGTGCAGAATTGTAGAAATCACAAACTTTCATGAAAGCTATGACTCCCTGTGTGTGTTGTGTTGTGTGTTGTGTGTGTGTGTGTGTGTGTGTGTGTGTGTGTGTGTGTGTGTGTGTGTGTGTGTGTGTGTGTGTGTGTGTGTGTGTGTGTGTGTGTGTGCCTGGTTGTGCATGTGCGTGCGTGCGTAGTGCGTGTGTGTTTGCTTGCTTGCGCGGCGCGCGTGCTGTGCATGTGTGTTGTGTGTGTGTGGTGTGGTGGTGTGTGTGTGTGTGTGTTGTGTGTGTGTGTGTGTGTGTGTGTGTGTGTGTGTGTGTGTGTGTGTCGTGTATGTGTGTGTGTGTGGTGTGTGTGTGTGTGTGTGTGTGTGTGTGTGTGTGTGTGTAGAGTGCGCAAGTGCGTTCGGTCATTTGTGAGAACATAAGTTTGCAATATTTATGTCGTTTAAAATATCATTGATCTGTTTCGTTTTCGATGTGGCATCGTTGAATGGGCATATGATTCTTCTATCTGTTATTGGATATCGACCGTGCGATAGCGAGCCGACTTTCAAGGCACAGACACATTAGTTCAAACCTTTTGTTTGGAGTGAACCAAACGCACGGCTTTAGGTTGAAACCGTCATGAGACAGAGAGTGCAGCATCAGCAACGGCGATGTAGGAAGTGTCCCCGAGGTACTAACACTGCCAGAGAGGTCCACAGACGACGATCACAACAGAGCTGTTTACTATGTACACGGGATGACCTCACAGCTGGGGATGGTGCTTATGGTGCTGGTCATAGTCATGGGCAAGTGCGTGTTCTTCCTCAAAATGCTGAGTATGATTGTGGTCTTCGTTCGGTCACTTGAGTCTTAGACATAAACTTCAGTGAAAAACACACCCGCTTGCTGCACACTCCAAATTCTTAAAGGTGGTGGTGGTGGTGGTGGTGGTGGTGGTGGTGGTGGTGTGTGTGTGTGTGTGTGTGTGTGTGTGTGTGTGTGTGTGTGTGTGTGTGTGTGTGTGTGTGTGTGTGTGTGTTAACATTGGAATCCTGGGTTCGAATCTGGTACTGGAGCCTAAGGCAGTGGTGTTGTTTGTTTGTTTGTTTGATTGTTTGTTTTCATCCATAGGGATTAGTGTGTGCTTATCTGTCAATACCTTAGGACGCTTCATATGTATAGAGATGTATAGAATCAGATATTCACATGGAATCATTTATAAACTTGGTCAACGTTCCGTAGGTTGTTACTAGACACACACCCAAACTTATAGGAACAGTAACAACACATGAATAAATAGATAAATAGATGGAGAAAGAAAGAAAGAAAAGGAAAGAAAGAAAGAAGAAAGAAAGAAAGAAAGAAAAAAAAGAAAAAAAAAGTCAATGAATAAATGTATACATAAATACATACATAAATGAACAATGGCAATGAAAACGAAGAGGGCAACAACCGCTGCTGTTATGTTCTTGTTTCCCTGGAAAAACAGTCGCTGAGGCCACTAACAACGTTTCAAGTACTCGCAGCAAACGTTCCGTTGCCAAACTGAACGCCGTATTTGCGGCAGATCGCTTCGCCGCACAAGCAAAGGCGGGGCAAGATGTTGATGGGTGCAATATGTGTGTCTGATCGGCCTGGGCATGGTTCCTCCTCACTATTGGTCTGTGTCTGACTGCTGGTCACTGGCGCAGGTCATCATAGGGACTGTCAAGGAGGGGGAAGAATGGGTATGTGGCCTCGTGTTCCCACTATTGGTCTGTGTCTGACTGCTGGTCACTGGCGCAGGTCACCAGGCACTGTCACTATTGGTCTGTGTCTGACTGCTGGTCACTGGCGCAGGTCATCAGGCACTGTCAAGCCAGAGAAGTGTTCAGTGGGTCGGCTGCCCATCAGGTAACCGTGTCCGCCAGCTTCATCCTGTGGCTGCTCCGTGAGGGCGGCCTGCCGGCTGAATGTGGGCTGTGCCCAGCGTGAACTGACATATGTGTGCTTCAAACTTAACCATTGGACACACTTGGCGAAGTGTGATGAGCATAATGCCACAGCGTGAACAAGAAGCAGACACTGAGCCAGTCAGAGCGACAGGAAGTGGTCAATGCCTTCAATGTGTGCAAGGGAACGCCAGATAGCCAAAGCGGAAGATACTGATCTTGTCCTGTTCACGTCTTTGGCTTGGACAAACCCCGACCATTACGTCATTGGAAAATCAACACACACACACACACACACACACACACACACACACACACACACACACACACACACACCACCACCACCACCACCACCACCACCACACACCACACACCACACACCGCCACACTATACTACACCACGCACGTACGCATGCATACACGCACGCTCGTCTCCCGCCACTTCAGCACCAATTCGTAGAGCTAGCCACCCTTATTAGTACAGTAGAACAGACGTAGAGCTGTCCACCCTTATTAGTACAGTAGAACAGACGTCGAGCTGTCCACCCTTATTAGTACAGTAGAACAGACGTCGAGCTGTCCACCCTTATTAGTACAGTAGAACAGACGTAGAGCTGTCCACCCTTATTAGTACAATAGAACAGACGTAAAGCTGTCCACCCTTATTAGTACAGTAGAACAGACGTAGAGCTGTCCACCCTTATTAGTACAGTAGAACAGACGTAGAGCTGTCCACCCTTATTAGTACAGTAGAACAGACGTAGAGCTGTCCACCCTTATTAGTACAGTAGAACAGACGTAGAGCTGTCCACTCTTATTAGTACAGTAGAACAGACGTAGAGCTGTCCACCCTTATTAGTACAGTAGAACAGACGTAGAGCTGTCCACTCTTATTAGTACAGTAGAACAGACGTCGAGCTGTCCACCCTTATTAGTACAGTAGAACAGACGTAGAGCTGTCCACCCTTATTAGTACAGTAGAACAGACGTAGAGCTGTCCACCCTTATTAGTACAGTAGAACAGACGTAGAGCTGTCCACCATTATTAGTACAGTAGAACAGACGTAGAGCTAGCCACCCTTATTAGTACAGTAGAACAGACGTTTCTGCTCGCGAAAGAAGCTTCAATGTCAAAACATTATCAAAACACGTTTTGTACACAATGTCAATGAACTATACGCGCCATTAGAAACGTGTAACAAAATGAGTTCTGTTCTACGTTAACGAAGTTTGTGTGAAAATCTTTAATCTAAAACACAGTTAGAACCAAGTGTCATGTATTGAGCAAATCTGGAACGGACATTGCCAGGAATTTTGCTGCCAAAATATACATTTTAAAAATGTTGTTTCATGGTGTAACAAAATGGGCTCTGGCCTACGTTTACTGTAGAGTCTACTCTACGATGAAACGTTAACGTTGGAGAAGACTGTTCCAGTGGTACTGGTAGAACTGGTGTCGTCGGGTTTGCAGTGATTACAATCCTCTAGACATTTCTTTTGTGCGCGTTAAAAGCATTTACATTTCTTTTTGTTATATTTTAAAGACAGCCGCCGTAGAACTGTAATTTAAATGGGTTAAAAAAAAAGAAAGCAACTTAAGTTAAATGATTTCGTGTTTTTGTTTGCATGCCTTATCTAGAACATTCTTTTTAACACAAACATAAATAGATAGATAAAGGAAAAAAAAAAATAATGCATCATCTCGGTTTGAAAACTCTTTATAAACATTATGTTACAGTGAAACACTGCATGTTAAATGTCTTTTCTTTTAATAGATCGATAAGAGAACCAAAGCGCGCGCATGTATATGTGTGTGTGTGTGTGTGTGTTGTGTGTGTGTGTTGTGTGGTGTGTGGTGTGTGTGTGTGTGTGTGTGCGTGCGTGCGTGCGTGCGTGCGTGCGTGGTGTGTGTGTGTGGTGCGTGCGTGCGTGCGTGCTGTGTGTGGTGTGTGTGCGTGTGCGTGTGTCGTGTGTGTGTGTGTGTGGTGTGTGTGTGTGGTGTGTGTGTGGTGTGTGTGTGTGTGTGTGTGTGTGGCGTGCTGCGTGTGTGCGTGCGTGTGTGTGTGTGTGTGTGTGTTGTGTGTGTGTTGTGCGCGCCGCGCGTGTGTGTGTGGTGTGTGTGTGTGTGTGTGTGTGTGTGTGTGTTGTGTGTGTGATGGTCTTGTGTGTGCCTAGTCTAGCAGAGAGAGAGAGAGTTAATCTGTGACAGAAACCTATTACAATTTTTCCATGATGAAATAGAACTGTATAGTTCACTGTGGGTCAAGAAGCATCACTCTCATTTACGATGGGTCAGCTCCACGAGCCTGTTGGCCAGTGCTTCCACAGATATTTAACCCAGCCCACACAACAAGAACCTGACAGACCCTCTACATCCTCCATTTCCCACACCTAGATACCATAAACAACCGCTACTTACCTCCCATCACCCCACAGATACTTAACACAACCCTCTGCCTCCCATCACCCCCACACCAGATACCTAACACAACCCGTCTAACTCCCATCACCCCCACACCAGATACCTAACAACCTCTACCTCCCATCACCCCACAATCCAGACACGTCAACACTCTGTCACATCACCCATTACACACTCCACCTCCAGTCCTACCCAATACTTTAAACCCACCCCAATACAAAAACCCTCTACCTCCCATCACCCCACACCAGATACCTAACACAACCTCTACCTCCCCACACCCCACCAACTAACACGAAAGTTGTATCCTTTACCCACACTGTGAGAACGAACCGTCTACTCCCCATCACCCCCACACCAGATACCTAACACACACAGAGTTGATTCTTTACCCACACTGTGAGGAACGAAGCGTCTCTCCCATCACCCCCACACCAGATACTAACACAATCTTTCATTTCTCCCTGATCAACCTACACTACATCAACTCCAGGAGTTATTTCAGGGTGGGCGAAGGTTGATTGCCACCCTTTACATCATGGTTGGGTCAACCTACACTACATCAACTCCAGGCAGTTATTCAGGGATGGGCTAGGATGATCTGCCACCCTATTATACTATGTTGGGTCAACCTACACTACATCAACTCCAGCATTATTCAGGGATGGGCTAGGATGATCTGCCACCCTATATACATATGTTGGGTCAACCTACACTACATCAACTCCAGGCAGTTATTCAGGGATGGGGCTAGGATGATCTGCCACCCTATATACATATGGTTGGGTCAACCTACACTACATCAGCTCCAGGCAGTTATTCAGGGATGGGGCTAGGATGATCTGCCACCCTATATACATATGGTTGGTCAACCTACACTACATCAGCTCCAGGCAGTTATTCAGGGATGGGGCTAGGATGATCTGCCACCCTATATACATATGGTTGGGTCAACCTACACTACATCAACTCCAGGCAGTCATTCAGGGATGGGGCTAGGATGATCTGCCACCTATATACATATGGGTATACTGACATGCACCCAGGTAATGCATATCGGTCATGCAACATACATCATTTGTTTTCTCTTTGGCCTATACGTGTGTGGCGCCTATAATCTCCTGCCGCCGCATTAACGAGGGCAAGGTGGGATAGTCACACAATGGCCCCGTCCCAGTCAGTGCCCCGCACCATGTTTTACGTTTTCTCCTTGCTTGTCCTTTGTTAGGTCATGACAGTGAGGGACGGTGCCTCTCCTTGCTTTGCCTTGTTAGGTCATGACAGTGAGGGCGGTGCCTTCTCCTCCCTTGCTTTGCCTTTGTTAGGTCATGATAGTGAGGGCGTGCCTTCTCCCTTGCTTTGCCTTTGTTAGGTCATGACAGTGAGGGCGGTGCCTTCTCCTCCCTTGCTTTGCCTTTGTTAGGTCATGACAGTGAGGGCGGTGCCTTCTCCCTTGCTTTGCCTTTGTTAGGTCATGATAGTGAGGGCGGTGCCTTCTCCCCTTGCTTTGCCTTTGTTAGGTCATGACAGTGAGGGCGGTGCCTTCTCCCTTCCCTGTTAGCATTATGGCTCTTCGTTAGGTCATGACAGTGAGGGCGGTGCCTTCTCCTCCCTTGCTTTGCCTTTGTTAGGTCATGACAGTGAGGGCGGTGCCTTCTCCTCCCTTGCTTTGCCTTTGTTGGTCAGACAGTGAGGCAGGTGCACTCCTCCTTGTTTCCTTGTTCGCTAAGAGGTCGGTACATCTCTCACTGAAATTGAATGCACCACGAAACCTCTTTTTCTTCGGAGAGGTCGGACATGCACAGGAGAGGTGGGGGGGGGGGGGGGGGGGGGGAGGGGGGGGAGAGGCAACTCTGAGACTGTGTCAGCATGACTCTCCACTGATCAAAACTAGGATTTAGGGTTTGAAGAATACACAACGAATATTTAGAGAAAGGAGTAGAAGGGGGTGTTCTGGGCCTGCCTCAATATGACCCTCTGCTTGCCCCTGGCTGTGTTCTGAGCCTGCCTCAATATGACCCTCTGCTTGCCCCTGGCTGTGTTCTGGGCCTGCCTCAATATGACCCTCTGCCTTCCCCTGGCTGTGTTCTGGGCCTGCCTCAATATAACCCTCTGCCTTCCCCTGGCTGTGTTCTGGGCCTGCCTCAATATGACCCTCTGCCTGCCCCTGGCTGTGTTTTGGGCCTGCCTCAATATAACCCTCTGCCTTCCCCTGGCTGTGTTCTGAGCCTGCCTCAATATGACCTTCTGCCTGCCCCTGGCTGTGTTCTGAGCCTGCCTCAATATGACCCTCTGCCTGCCCCTGGCTGTGTTCTGAGCCTGCCTCAATATGACCCTCTGCCTGCCCCTGGCTGTGTTCTGGGCCTGCCTCAATATAACCCTCTGCCTGCCCCTAGCTGTGTTCTGAGCCTGCCTCAATATAACCCTCTGCTTGCCCCTGGCTGTGTTCTGAGCCTGCCTCAATATGACCCTCTGCCTGCCCCTGGCTGTGTTCTGAGCCTGCCTCAATATGACCCTCTGCCTGCCTGGCTGTGTTCTGGCCTGCCTCAATATGACCCTCTGCCTGCCCCTGGCTGTGTTCTGAGCCTGCTCAATATGACCCTCTGCCTGCCCCTGGCTGTGTTCTGAGCCTGCCTCAATATGACCCTCTGCCTGCCCCTGGCTGTGTTCTGAGCCTGCCTCAATATGACCCTCTGCCTGCCCCTGGCTGTTTCTGGCTGCCCAATAGACCCTCTGCCTGCCCCTGGCTAAGTCTGAGAGTTGTTTTGGTGAACGACAATTTGCTTCAAAATAACTCCTAGGGATTATTCCTGGGCAGTGACAGATCCTACCCCCACCCCCAGCAAACACATATGCACACTCAGAGAGTGAGAGAGAGAGAGAGAGAGAGAGAGAGAGAGAGAGAGAGAGAGAGAGAGAGAGAGAGAGAGAGAGAGAATTCGAATGCAAATGCGAATGGTTTATTGTGATTAAGCTCATTTAGCCCGTACACTAAATGGAGCTGGGGGGAATGGGACCCTGCAAGAAATATTTCGAAATGAACAGAGTGAGAAAACAACAAGCCGACTATCACTCAAAAAATCATCATGACATGGAAACCCAAATACGGGAGCATGTTGATCACTTTGTCAGAATTATAACATTGTCAGAATTGTGACACTGACAGTACATTTACGAACATGGTATTTTCCACCACAATCTTTAACGGTCACAATATACCCGGAGGAGGATTCCCTTTTCCTACAATCTTTAACAGTCACAATATACCCGGAGGAGGATTCCCTTTTCCTACAATCTTTAACAGTCACAATATACCCGGAGGAGGATTCCCTTTTCCTATAATCTTTAACAATCACAATATACCCGGAGGATGATTCCCTTTTCCTACAATCTTTAACAATCACAATATACCCGGAGGAGGATTCCCTTTTCCTACAATCTTTAACAGTCACAATATACCCGGAGGAGGATTCCCTTTTCCTACAATCTTTAACAGTCACAATATACCGGAGGAGGATTCCCTTTTGTTATCTGACAAGATTCAGATTCGGAATTACGGTTATCAAAGTACATCAGCACCGACATACAAAGCCTCAAAACATGGATATGTTGTGTCCCTTACGCTAAGAGGCAAATGAAGATGAACTACATTTTTTTATTTTATTGTTATGCACTTCAGGATTCATGGCGTGAATATATTCCAAGGAAATTTATGAAGACCCTTGCTCATTTCGAGCTGTTTTACTTATGGCAAATCAAAATGAAGGAGTTTTAAAGAACATTTGCATGTACATATACAACGCCTTTAAGAGGCGCACAATGGTGCTAAGTTGAATAAACTTAGCTGTTACAGTTACTGTGCATATTGAATATGCTTCTTCTTCTTCTTTTCTTCTTCTTCTTCCGTAGAGCGACAACAATCAACATTCTGATTCTTTTGTCGCTATATAAAGAAGGGGGCCCATGAATCAGCGTTCAGTGTTTAAAAAAAATCCTATTAGCATTGCCAGTCTTGCTGCCACCAAGACACATCATCCAGTCCTCAATGGGGTCTCCTCTCACAAGATCCCTCCACACACATAGCCAGACTTGCTGCCACCAAGACACATCATCCAGTCCTCAATGGGGTCTCCTCTCACAAGATCCCTCCACACACATAGCCAGACTTGCTGCCACCAAGACACATCATCCAGTCCTCAATGGGGTCTCCTCTCACAAGATCCCTCCACACACATAGCCAGACTTGCTGCCACCAAGACACATCATCCAGTCCTCAATGGGGTCTCCTCTCACAAGATCCCTCCACACACATAGCCAGACTTGCTGCCACCAAGACACATCATCCAGTCCTCAATGGGGTCTCCTCTCACAAGATCCCTCCACACACATAGCCAGACTTGCTGCCACCAAGACACCCACTCAGACTTTTGTTTTTCGAAATCCCCTCCCACAGGATCCACTCCAGCTTTTTGCCTTGTGAAACTTTCCCTTTTTCTTTTTCCTTCTCTTTCTCCTTCCCTCTTCCTTTCTTTTTCCTTCCCTCTTCCCTCCCTTTTCCTCTTTCCCTTTTCCTTCCTTTCTACTAGAGATTTGCTCCGCCATTTCATCTCCCCTGGGCCCCCAGAGTTAATCCCCAGAGTGAGCCAGGTGAGCCAGGCAGAGCCGTTAGGACTACATTTTAGGTATTTACCTGCCCCACCCTCTCCCTCCCCTCTTCCCCACCCCTTTCTACATATGACTCAGAACAGTTTTTGCTGGCGGCCCCTAGCGAGACCATCCAGGACAGTGTCTTTCAGGCGGTTATTTATTTTGATCCTGAATGTTTCCATGGACTCGGCGTTAACAATGCACTGTGGCAGCTGGTCCCATTCCCGAATGGTGCGTGGCAGGAACGAGAAATGCCTGTATCTGTTGGCACCCTGGGACGAGATACGTTGGAACTGTTGGTTGTGTCCTCTGCGGTTTCGCTCTGGAAGAGGTATCAGCTTGGTTTTATCGACTCGAGCCAGGTCATGATGTATTTTATACAGCATGGCGAGTCGTGCTGCCTGTCTTCGTCACTGCAGAGATGGCCATCCCAGTCTTTCCAACATTTGTGTCACACTTGTTGTTCTATGGTAGCGGTTGGTGACAAATATGGCTGCTATCCTTTGAATGGCTTCTATCTTGTTTATGTCACACTCAAGGTAGGGGTCCCAGACTGAGCAAGCATATTCCAGGAGCGGTCGCACAAAAACAAGATACGCTTTCTCTCTGAGCCTAATAGAGGCTATCTTAAGGTTTCGACGGAGGAATCCTAGGGTGCATCCTGCCTTTGCCACTATATTGTCTACGTGTTTGTCCAATTCCATGTTTGCTTGGAGGGTGATTCCTACGTATTTTGCTGACTGCACAGTCGCTAGGGTGTGACCATGGAGTGCATATTCGCTTAGAATAGGGTGTTCGTTTCTTGTGACTGGAGAGGGTGCATTTGTCAGGGTGAAACCATGTCCTTCTAATAGGTTCGTTTCTTGTGACGGAGTGGTCATTTGTCAGGTGAAAAACCATGTCCCATTTCTTCTCCCATACTTCCAGGTTTCGCGGGTCTTCCTGAAGCTGGTGCATATCGTCAGTTCCTGTTATGGTGGAGTAGATCGCTGTATCATCAGCAAAAATTCTTACGTTTGAGTACAGCTTCTTGGGGAGGTCATTTATATAGACCAAGAATAGGCATGATCCTAAAACTGAGCCCTGTGGTACTCCAGACTTGACGCTGGAAAACTCTGCTTTCTCTCCGTCAGCAACAACAGCTTGGCGCCTGTTACATAAGAAGCTCTGGATCCATCTGTGGATATTGTCCTTAATGCCGTAGTCATGGAGTTCATGGAGTAAAAGGCTGTGGTTTACTTTATCAAATGCTTTCGCAAAATCAAGGATAAGCATGTCTGTCTGAAGCCCATCTGCCAAGTTTGTAGCTAACTCCTCGACTAGTTCCAGCAGCTGTGTTTCACAGAGATCTGTTTTTCCTAAAGCCGTGTTGTTGATGACAGAGTATCTCATTGTTCTCCAGGTGTTCCATCAAGGAGTGAACGATAATGTGTTCCAGGAGTTTGCATACAATGCAATGCTTATCTATCCGCTACTTGTTGTCAGACGATGTAAGATTGCTGTGTTGTATGAATGATGATTCTGATACTGTACCCCATCAGAAGGGGCCATGGCCTATACTGATTAAATGTTTTAGCTCGTTCGTTCGTTCGTACTGAAATGTTTGTTCAAGTCAGTCTTCTTGTTCGCCGTGAAGGACTGTTGCTGCCTGTGTTTCTGCATTACAGTTTATCGTGTCAGTCTGCTCACCGTTGAAACTAGTATTTAATACCTGTCAGGAACCGTACCATTGAATAATTGGTGGTAAAGACTGGACGCTTAGCTCATCATATATAGGAATTTGTGTGTGTAACATATTATTTTGGTCACCACAAAGTTTTATGGGGTAAGAGTAAGTGTGGTGCGGACGCATACACAGTGGCGACCAAGCAAGATCAACGTGACGGTAGTGATTGACTACTGTGAGATCAACGTGACGGTAGTGACTGACTATTGTGAGATCAACGTGACGGGAGTGATTGACTACTGTGAGATCAACGTGACGGTAGTGATTGACTACTGTGAGATCAACGCATGGATTGCGCATGTCCAGCGAGGAGGCTGCCTGGCTCGTGGAGCTCCCGTTCTAACTTCATTTTTAATCTTTTACGTCTTTACATCTTTTATTCATACGAGTAACTGAGAATTTTAATAATCAGCACTGTTGGCTGTTGGTAGTTTAATGCTTTTTTTTTTTTTTTTAACGAAATTGTGTTTAAACCCTTTCAGGTAAGGTGTTATGTCTCATTAGGCTTTTCAAGATGGCTACCGGCGTGTTGTTCCTCGGTTTCGTTAAAACTTTTTCTTGCTGTTTGCACATGTGATAGGAACAACGATATCCCTAGCAATCAGTTTAATTTTGAAATTTTAGATGTAGATGTAGACGCCTTTAGTTCATTTTTGCAGGTTATAAAACTTTGTGCAACCTGAACAATGTTAGCCTCCTGTGTACACCTCTGCTGAGCACTGTTCTCACGTCGATTACTAGGCCCAGATTTGAACCACTGATTTCAATTAATATCAGAAATAGTACAGTGATAAGGAATTGTTTTAATAAAAGAGTTAGACATAGAGGAGTTAAATCATGGCTCTTAAGCCTTATCCTACTATCGGGAGACATTGAGTTCAATCCTGGTCCATCCACCAAAGTAAGATATCCATGCACAGTCTGCAATTTGCGAGTCACATGGAAACATAAAGCAGTTGCCTGTGACGTTTGCAATACATGGTATCACACCAAATGTATGTTATTAAATTCAGCAGTTTATGAAGCATTATGTAATAGTGATATATCTTGGACGTGTTTTACCTGCGGGCTTCCAAACTTTAGTTCGAGACTTTTTGAAGATTCTATTGAAGATTGCAGTTCAGAAAGCAACCGTTTTGACCCTATCTCATCAGACCGATCCCCAGAAGAAAACTTGAAATTTTGTCCTAAGTTTGCATCCACCCCTGATTCTAAAACTGATAAAATCCCAAATAATAAAGTGCAACCGAACTCCATATCATCAAAAGAAAAAGATAAACTTAAATGCATAGTCGTAAACTTTCAATCACTTATTAAGAAAAAGGAAGAACTCAGTAATTTAGTCACCGAAAAAAAACATTGATGTTGTAATTGGAACAGAAACTTTGCTAGAAACTGGAACATCCAGCAGTGAACTTCTAATGGAGGATTTTGATATTTATAGAAAGGACAGACTTGGAAAAAGAGGTGGGGGAGTCTTGATTGTCATTCGGAAGAACTTAGCCAGTGAGTTTTTATATCAAGGCAAAAAATAGTGAAAGTTTATTTTGTAGGATTAATTTTAAGAATAAGAGACCTGTCATTGTTGGGTCAGTATACAGACCTCCAGACTCAGATGAAAATGTATGTTCGTCTATTTGCAGAGACATTTCTGACATTGTTTTGGCCAATAGTAAGGCAATATTATGGATTGGTGGAGACTTCAACTTACCTGATATTGAGTGGCGTGAAGATGCCATACTTGGTAATCAATACAATAAAAACATTAATTCTCAGTTTTTGATACCACCAAAGACCTTGGATTAGTGCAGTCAGTTGAAATACCAACACGTGGCAATGCATTCCTGGATTTACTTTTTACCAATTGTCCAGGCGCTTTAGGCAATCAGGAATTAATTGCAGGCCTGGGTGATCATGACATAATTCTCTTAGAGAGCAACTTTCAACCCTTTCGAAGAAAACCCCCTAAACGTACCATCAGACTCTGGAACCAAGCAGACTTACCAAAATTGCTCAGGGATACTCATGATTTCAGTCGTCTTTTTTTTTTTTTTTTTTTTTTTTTTTGAGGTCTCCTAGTGTTAAAGATAATGTCAATGACCTTTGGAAGTGTATAAAAACTAACTTGGAATTTATTATGGATGACAACATACCTACTAAAATAACTTCAAGCAAGAACCACCAGCCATGGATTAATACAAAAACTAAACGTTTGTTGAGAAGGAAACATCGGTTCTTTACGAAATTGAAACTAAACCCTAATTCAGAAAGATTATTGATTAGGTATAAACATATTAAGAGAAGGTGTCAGAGAGAATGTAGGCTTGCTCACTCCAATTATGTTAATTCGATGATTTCAGAAGGTGATCATCAAAACAAGAAATTATGGTTTTACATAAGGAGTAAGAGACAGGACAACATTGGGATTCCAGACCTGAGAAACTACCAGAATAACCTAGTACAGGACCCTGAAGGAAAAGCAAATCTACTAAACAATCAGTTTTGTTCGGTTTTCTCAAATCCCAAGCCTTTGATTAACATTAGACTAAAGGATGATGATAAACTCCCTGAAATGCAAAATATCAAAGTAAGCACAGCAGGAGTATTTAAGTTACTGACCAACATCAATGAAAACAAAGCTACTGGTCCTGATGGCATTCCTGGCAAGCTCTTAAAATTATGTGCCAATGAATTGACTGAGGTATACCAACTACTTTACCAAGCTTCACTGGACCAGGGAGTAATACCTGATGAGTGGCGAGATGCTAGCATTGTTCCTTTCTTCAAAAAGGGTGACAAAACTAAAGCAGAGAATTATAGACCCGTATCTCTTACATCCATATCAGCAAAACTACTTGAACACATAATATATAGTAGCATTATGGACCATCTTGACAAATATGACTTCTTAAATAACGCCCAGCATGGTTTTAGTCAGCGAAGGAGTTGTGAGACTCAACTTATAACAACTCTCAATGATTTTAATAACTGTCTTAACAACAGACAGCAAATAGATGCAATTTTATTAGACTTTTCCAAAGCCTTTGATAAGGTTGACCATGAGAGCCTGCTGCTTAAATTAGAACACATCGGCATTGGCGGTTCTTTGCTAAAATGGTCTAGATCATTCCTCGTTGGGAGAACACAGAAAGTTGTGGAAGGGTCATCATCCCATTGTAAACCAGTCTTGCCAGGTGTATCACAGGGAACTGTTCTGGGGCCCTTGTTTTTCTTAATTTATATAAATAACATAAGTAGAAATCTCTCTCCTGGAACTACTATAAGGCTTTTTGCAGATGACAGCTTAGTATATAGAACAATCAGAAGCAAGAATGATACACGCATTCTACAAGAATATCTAAACGGTTTACAAGAGTGGGAAAGAACTTGGAAAATGGAATTTCATCCCCAGAAGTGCCAAGTCTTGCGTATATGTAATAAACGCTCACCAACTAGATCAGAATATTCTATTCATAATACTATTCTTAAAGAAACCAATGCTGCAAAATATTTAGGCGTGATTATAGATAGTCGTCTCAAATGGAAAGAACATTACAATTTAGTATGTAAGAAAGCAAATAAAATCTTAGCTTTCTTATACAGGAATATCAACGACTGCCCCAAAAAGGTTAAAGACGACTGCTACAAAACACTGGTTAGACCAGTACTGGAATACGGTTGCTCAGTCAGGGACCCTTACCATCTAAAGGACATTGATAACCTCGAAAAGATTCAGAAGAGAGCAGCACGGTTCGTAACAGGGAACCATATCAGAGAGAAGGGGAATACTAGGAAGAACATGAGGAAATTAGAATGGAAACCCTTAGAAGAGAGAAGAGCTTTTATCAAACTTAATATCTTCTTCAAAGGCAGAGCTAAACAAATTGATATTCCAATGGAACAACTAGTACTGAATAAAAGTAGCACCAGGAGTGGCGGTCAATCTTATGCCATACCTGCATCAAATATTGACAGCCGCTTACATTCATTTTATCCTAGTTCTGTACGGCTGTGGAACTCACTGCCGGGTGCCATCAAGATTGCCACAAATGCAGTCTCATTTAAAAATCAAATTGATACGACAGTCTTGAGATCTGCATATTGACTGACTTTTCTATTTTAACTTCCCCAGATATTTTATGGTTACCTGGGCCTGAATCTGGCCATTGCTTTTTAACTTTTTGAATATCGTGTGCGACCCCTTGTCACCAAATTTTGCTCCAGGGGCCAACAGGCTGAGTCGCACTTTATTTTATTTATTTTACTTTTTAACATGCGCGCTGGTGACCTACTCGTTTTTGAGTGAACCAGTCTTTTAGGAAGAAGAAGAAGAACGTGACGGTAGTGATTGACGACTGTGAGATCAACGTGACGGGAGTGATTGACTACTGTGAGATCAACGTGACGGGAGTGATTGACTACTGTGAGATCAACGTGACGGTGGTGATTGACTATTGTGAGATCAACGTGATGGTAGTGATTGACTACTGTGAGATCAACGTGACGGTAGTGATTGAGTACTGTGAGATCAACGTCATGGTAGTGATTGACTACTGTGAGATCAACGTGACGGGAGTGATTATTGATTACTGTGAGAAGCAGCATTCGTTTAGAGTTATGGGCGTGTGTTTATTTCACCATGGGGACGTTCTCATCGACCAAAAACAAGTGGAAGAAGTAGATAACTTCACAAACCTAGGCAGCTCCATCAACAACGCCAATGACCTCGACCATGAATTGAAGTGTCGTATTGGGGAGGCAACATCAACATTCAATCAGCTGCACAAAATATGGAACAGCAAGAAAATTTCCCTTGGAATTAAACTGAAATTGTATAACTCCAGAGTGATTTCAATGCTGTTATATGGCTGTGAAACCTGGCAACTGAAGACCACGCAGGAGAAGAAACTCGACGCTTTTGATACCAAGTGCCTACGTACGATCTTGGGCGCCAAATGGTCAGCCTTTGTACCAAATGAAGATGTCAGGGAGAGGTCCAAACAGCTCCCCGTGTCAACCATCGTTTGTAGACGGCGCCTCCACTGGCTGGGTCATGTCTTGAGACTACCCTCTTCAAGACCCGCAAACCAGGCCGTTAAATGGATTCCAGCAGGCCAGAGAAAAAGAGGACGACCCAGGATGCGTTGACAACAGACAGTGGAGAGAGACCTCAGACTCGTTGACAGAGGATGGAGTGACACTA